>CAAKHC010019398.1:12746-24096 GCA_901007825.1 Macroramphosus scolopax | reverse complement strand
TGGATTCCTCTTGGTGCAAGCGGACAGAAAGTACCACTTCATCATGGCCAGTACATTCCTCTCCTCCTCCCCTCCTCCTCCTCCTCCTCCTCCTTTCAGAATGGCTTAGAAAACAAATGTAATATTTTCATATTGTAGTAACTGGTCCTTGTATTTAGACGATGTTTTTACCTTCATACTGACGATGCTCTTCATAACTCTTTGAGGTGCACTGTGACTAATACATTGCTGCTATATCACAAAGACTTGTATTTGTACGTCACATTTATCACTGAAGGAGACGGATACAAACGGGGCTCGTAAGAGACGAACTCGCTGACATCGTTCCAAGTCCACCCAGGCTTCTTTGTGCTGCCTCGGTGCAGTGTATTAACCTCAGAGACTTGTAGCTCTTCCTGATGCTCTTCCTTTTAAAAGCATGGTAGAAAGAGAAGCGAGGAAAACGTAGCAGTAAAAAAAAAAAAAATTTTAAAGGGCCATTTCAATACTTGCTGTGGTTGCATAAAACTGTGATGTTGCTTTTTTCTGCAACCGTGTTGATTTTATCAGAAATTGTCCAAACACAGGGAAACGCAGTCAGCACAGAGACTGTTGAGCTGACAACTCAACATGCATATTTGTATCACTGTGTAACAAATGCGCAAGACAAAAAGGACATGAGTGTATTGTGCAGTGTTGGTATATGCGGTATATCAAAATTTGCAAATGCACATGATTTAATACATCATTTCTCCATACGTACAAGGCCTCAACACAGATTCAATACTTCTGTACACTTACAAACATTTAACAAAACCTGCATTAACAAAATGGGTTGCTGTCCAGTAGGTCTCCATTTATGAATTTTACTCTGCATGTTAACATTTGTAGGATATAAATATCAACCTGCCTATACGACCTGCAAACATTTACGTTAGTTGCAACATTTAATTTGCTTTGATAGCATTTAACATAAAACTGCCTGTCTTGATTGTTTGTTGACTGGTGGAACTCGTTTGGCAGCAGTGAACCCCAAAATATTCTGTTTAAATTGGATATTTATATGTAATTGTCCTCAGGTCACGATGTGATCTCAAGTATCATTAAAATAGAATTGGTTGACACAATTTATAATACTCTCCTTGACATCTATAGGCTACATAGACATAAACAAGCTGACGTTTAAGCTTATGAAAAACAGCATTTACAATCTGTAGATATTTAATTTGCGTCTTTGTACAACAGATATATTCGTAGCATATTCAGGATTTGGGAGTTACAAATGTAGCATCTATTAATAATCCTGTAGCACAAAATCATATGCAAAAAAATGGATGAAATACTGTGCAAAGCATCCGTAGCTTACAAGTTAGCCAGAGTCATTATGATTATGTCAGATATTCACAGGTCTTCCCTGCATCCCGGACCTCCCACAGAGGACTGAACGTGTAGTTTTGGAGGAGCAGCATGTTGCATCACTGCAGCAGACGTGCTTTGTTTCTACCCCTATAAGGACGGCAAGAAAAGTGATGTGTGTGTAAATTGATCTTTGGTTTGGATGTCACTGTAGTTTGCTGGCATGACGTCAAACTCCCATTATGGCAGAACAGTTGTGCAACACACAGGCACACCGGCTGCATGAGGAGAATTTATCCCGCAGAAGGATGAATCATACTCGGTGAACGTGCTCTCTGGACGGTGGCACTTCACACGAGTATTTCTCTTCTAGTTCTGACATGTTTGTTCCCGGCCGTCCTGATTAATCTGGTACCTGTGTTGGTGACATGACTGAAGGTTTCCCATCAAGTGATTTAATTGCTGTCTTCTCTTTTCTTTGGGTATAAGCTGAATATAATAATGTTACCATAATAGCATCCTAAAGTGTGCAGTACAAAACCTGATGGCAGGATTGTGAAGTTGTTCTCCATGTTGATTTCTAGTAAACACACTGGAATTGTCTCTTTTAATAATAAAAAAAAAAAAAAAGAATATGTTGGAGTGTTGTATTTTCATGTGTGTTTTCTTTCCGCATGTACAAGTGCAGCTCATTTTATTCAAGGAGATAGATGCCGGGCCGACCGCAGGTTCAAGTGCAATGAAAGCTTATGTGCAACACAAGCGTGTCCTGTGATAGGCTGGACCTCACTCTGCCGACTGATCACCAGCGCTCTCTGCAAGTCAAGAGTGTCTATTTGGAAAGTATTGAACTGTTACATTACCGTCGATACAAACAGCCAATTGCAATTGATGATTCAGATGATCATCCCACCCAGATCTGCTTTGTTCATCATTGCGTAAGAGCTGGTTTGGGACTCACAGCTGTGTGAGGGAGGCTCATCGATCGGTGAGAGAGGTTAAAGCAAACGCAGTATCTGCCTGGAGTGAACTACTGCCAATGAAAAGGTATGAAACTCTGCTGACTGTGTTTAACTGAGAGGACCGGGTTTGCATCTCATATTGACTTTACAACTTGAAAATCTGAGCACAAGCACGGTACTATAGCAGCACGCTATGCGGGTCGGGCCTCCACTCCAGACGGAAATTTCTCAACAATAATTCTGAATCTTGTCATGACATCCGAGCTATTAATTCATGGTACCAAGATTATAAATCCTCCCGATTTTGACCTTCCCCTTAATGCCACTATGAGGTTGACATCTGTGAATTTTGTCTCAACAACCATAGATTGCCGCAAAATTTGGTAAAGACATTCATGTCCCAAGAGGATACATTTCAAATACTTCAACGAGCTATTGACTTGCCATCGAACGTTTAGCCACTGAAACAATGCATCCTGTATTTCTCTCTTCAATATGGTTCCTGTCGAGCCTGAATCATATCCAGCCTGTCAGTGTCTCCCAGCCATCAGGAAATCAATGGCCCAAATGGGTTGAAATGAAAATCTTTATCATTATGGTTTAATCTTTATTGACATCAACCTGGGGGCAGAGAGCTGCTATCTGCTGCATGGATTCAAATCAAAAAGTCAACAAAGCATTGACCAGGTCACTCAAGGTTTATTTGACAAGGCAGTTTGTTTGCGATGGCACTGAAAACCTGACGGAGTTACACAGGCAGCTTTTACGTCTCTTTCATGTCTTGTTACTAAAATCTGTCAGTTCTACCAAAGTGTACAATTGTTTTAGGGTCAAGGGCAAACAGGATTCAATAAAAAGGTAAAGAATCTGTTTCTCAGCTCTGAGGTCTCCAGTCTTGAAGGTCTCTGTGTGCCATTGCAGTAATTAAGTTCTACCTAATTAGACATTATTAATTAAGTAGACTTACCAGGAGTTAATTATTTGTGATATTTATGGCACTAAGGAAACTTTCACACCAACAGCGGGTCAATAATATAATTACATGTTCTCTCTGCAAAACATTATTTTAAAGTACCACTAAGATAAAAAATAATCATTTAATTCTTACATTTATTTCCACATTGTTTTCCTATTTACTTTTAACTCTGACATTACTATGGCAGCATATTATTAAATGAGTTATTTGTTGGGGGGCTTGCGCCCACCTTAATTACAACCTGCAGAGATGAACCAGGAAGTCTCAGGGACCATCTGGGGAGCGTTTTGAGCGTGGCCATGCAGTCACGGGTTTGTACCTGCTGTCGCTGTTTTTCAGAATTCATGCCGGTGGAAAAAAGATGGTTAATGAGGATTAAATGTCCCCGCTGATAGAAAATACGAGTTTACACCCCAGACATGATCTTTGAACAAGTTGAGAGTTTTCTGCAGTAGATCAGCCTGCAGAGCAGAAATATACACAAGCAAACAAAGAAGCTAAAAACAACCCTGAGAAACAGTTAAAATAGTTATATATTTTTCAAAATAAAAGCTTGCACAGAAAATTAAGAGACTTATTACATATGCTCTTCCATTATTAAGACACAATATATATAATAAATATATCACATGTGCAAGATATCTCATTGTATTTAATAATCATCGCTGTGGTAATTTAATACATCTTCAAATGTTCTGTTTTCCTGTTTTACAACTACGTCGTCTGATCTCCTGCATTCAGCTGTTCTTGCCAAGTAAAACATTAACGTCCTTTAGTATTTGGCTTTCATACCGTTTCTCTTCCACTTACAACTCACATGTTTAGATATTGTGTGTTCGTATTCAATTGATGCGTCCCGATTGAAGTGAACGAAACACTTGGCAGTTTAACTGCAGTATTACTCAGTCTTACAGGGTTCATGTGAAGGTTGATGTGAGCTTCTGGTGCTCAGATGGTGGTCGCCAAATCTACACAAACAAATATTGAATATTCCATTAATACAAGACAGTAATTACACATGGAAAGCAGCCTTTAACAATGTCTTTAGCTGCTCAGGATTAGCTTCTTGGCCCTGGAGGTGAGCACTGGGAAACACTATCTGGGAGTTTGAACAGAGCCATCATTAATGTTAATTGCTACACTCGTGTTTCTTTTTTCTGATCTGAAATTAAAGATAAAGAACATTTTCTACGGTGTTTGTTACAAACAACAGTTTTTCTAGTCTTGGCTTGTTGATCTCCACAATCTAAAGTGATGCATGTTGGTTGTAACTCGCACTTAAAGCAGAACATCAAGCACAAACCCTGTGTTAATAATGCTGCTTATCAGGGTTGTCCCATTGTGCATGCTGTCAATGCTGCCATTGTTAAATTCATGTTAAATTAACTGCAATTGTAGAAATTAGTAGTATTAGTCTGTGGTTTTCCAATGACAATTCAATATGCCTGCTCTGAAACGGCCTGTTGTAATAAAGGGAATCAAACTGGATTTGGGGTTTGTTCACTTTTGCTGGAAAGTTTGTTTCCTGCAGGAATTACAGCAGATATTTAATCTCTGAATGTGTGCTGAGATTCGTTCCTGAAAACGTTGAGATCCGCTTGATTCATCAGTTTTATCCTTGATTGCTTCAGCCACATCTCTGTAAATAATATCAGCATTGACTGTTTCTGTAACTTAGGTTACAGTTTGATTACTATTTAGCTCAACAGAAGCTGAGTGTTCACATGTCTCCTCAGCATCCAGCAGATGGAGTCCTTAAACTGGAGCCAGAGCTTGTGTTGTCCACTCTGCCACGAAACTAAATTAATGAACTAATTATGAAGTGAATTAAAAAAAGAAAGTGATTACATTTCTTTTCCCTAAATTTCCCCTCAGATCAATAAAGTTCAAACACATTATTTGTCATGTATTTATTCTGTTCAGTGGACTCACCAAACACCACATCATTCATTTTTGCTAATCTTATTAAACAACAAAGAAAGATCATTTTACTTTTAGGGTATAAAATTTCCCCTGAAGAATTACCAACAAACAAGACAACACATATTTTAAGTCTGTGACCAACAACATTTGTAAAGCATATGAACATCAGTCTTTGGCGAAGCGTGTAATCATTTCTACCATAAACTGAATATTATGAATTGTGCGTAATCCATGATCCAAATACTGGAAGTGACAATGCATTTGAATTAAATAGGTCAATTCATTTTGTAAACTTTCACATCCACAAGAGTGAACCTTTTAGATAATAAAACATTATATCTTGCTCTGATTATATAAATTAATAAACATTGTGCTTTTTCAAAAGTGCTAATAGAATAGCAATTATGACATACAAAGCTTGCCTATATTACAATATTTCAATTCAATGTGTACTTAGAAATTACCTCCTGACAAATTATATTTCATTGTTTTGTTTTTATTTTTTATTATTTATTTTTTCCTTGATTTGAACATCTGTTGCAAATTTATGTTTTCCTATACATGTATAAACTTATGAGTGACCTATTGATCATCTTTGTTCGTGCATGCTCATGCGTACAATAGTTTTGTAGTTTTTATATAACACAATCAATAAACTCGAGAATGTCTTTCCCCATTTAATAGCTGGCAACACGTCAGGCATTACGGCGAGGATGAAGGACAATTCAGTGGGAACGCGAAGCTTCCTCATCGCTCCCAGAGATAGTATAACATTAGAGGTATGTCACTTCCGGTACGAATACGTGACGCTTGCAACGAGCTATTCGAGCCTAGCTAACACAAGTTTCGACGGAGATTTTGATGTTTTCGTCGCGTCACCGGCTAGTTAGTTAGTATAATCGTTTCCCCATGATTCCTCATAAAAGACGTATCTGATTGACTGCATTATGTTTTGTTAAATTAAATTGTATTGAGTGAGTTAACACATATAAAAGATTGCTATGTATCAAACAGCGTTACGACTGAGATACAGCAGGTCTGTGTCTGCCGCCGTAGCACTGTAAACCTCTTCTGTTTATATGCTCTTTGGCATGTCAGACAGGACACGTCAGCTAAAACGTTCTTTAATTTTCATATGCAGTACATAAATCCAACATCCTTCAAAATATAGTACAAGTATATTAGATACTATCATATTTCCCAAATTAATAGGTGATGTAAATCACAAGACCAGACTGCCGCTGTCTCCATAGCAACAGAGGAGAGGGTGGGCATCACAAAAGGAGGGGGAAAGCAGTAATGATTCAGACTCTTTGAATCCTCTATTGTCTTTTACCACAAAAAAACAAACAAATCATACACCACATAGACAAACCTGTTCCATATCTGATAATGAAAATTGAGAGATTCCTGTTTGCCCAAATATCCTATGAACTGAAATGGTACATTCCCCCCTTGTAAATAACCATTCACCAATAGTTCCCCCTCCCTTCATCTGGCAGATACCACTTACTGCAGAGGGGAAGATCTTACCCATCCACCACAGAACGAGAGCTCATTGAGGCAGAATTGCAGTGCAGTGGGCTGTTCAGAGCAGGGTGCCATCCAGGCTGTTGTCTGTGAGGGGTGGGGTCCGGCTACACTGATACCACCAAACATAAGCTTACAGAGGGACACACAGAAGCAGAAAAGGAGAGAGGAGGGGGGAAGATTGTACCTGAAGAGGAACATAATACGGGTAAGGAGAAAAGGGGGTGGATGGAGGGTGAAGGAAAAAGACAATGGGGAAAGGTCCAGAATGGTTGAAATAGATTAGCTCGTACCAGTCTGCTTTATATTTTGCCCTGTTAACCATCCACTTGTATTCTGTATTCTTTCTCCATTTTTGACCCATTATTTTCAGCACTATGTTTGTTTATTCATCCTATAGTAGATGACTGTGTGTCTGCAGTGCTTATTTCATTCCACATTGTATATATCTGTGGTTATTCTCGCTGGCAGTGGGAGGGCCATGGTGAATAAATCTGTTCATCTGGCTCAGTTAACATATTTCTTTGCATTTGGAGATGTGTATGTGCTTTTGTTCCTGTATAAGATGACCTCAGGAACCATCTCTGAAAATTTTATGACATATCAATGACATAAATTGACTATTTATACGTAATTATTGAAGACTGGCTTAGTGTTCGCTTTTCTGCCAAAGATTGCAATACACTGATGAATATTCTTTACATGAGCAAAAAAATACATTTTATAATATGTTTTTCAAAATAGTTACTGATCATTTGTTCAACGTCCTGAAAGGTAACATTGCTCTCTCTTATTGCACACTATTAATATTATTTATACATTAGACAAAGTGAGGTAAAGTCAGTCATTGCTGGAGAAGCAATTTTAAAAACTACTGAATGTGTGTTTCCGTCCAGTTCCAATCCCCAAAGCTTATATGTTGCTGTGTTTGTGGCCAGGATGAAAGGAGACACCCCAGTGAACAGCACCATGAGTGTCGGTCAAGCCAGGAAGCTTGTGGAGCAACTGAAGATAGAGGCTAGTTTCTGCAGGATAAAGGTGAGACGAGCTCCGCGCCTCCGATTCAGATAGGAACGACGATAGTGCAACATGCTAAAACACAAAGAGAATAAGAGAAATGGCTGACTGAAATCAGTTAGATAACATTTAAATCATAAGAAGCATCTTCAAGCTTGAAATTAGTAAAGAAAGAGTTGATCTTCTAAACAGAATCCTGCTTTACACTTACAAGTGCCAAACATATCAACACTTGTACATTATTGCAGCAGGTAAAGTTTTGACCATCAAATCAAAGTCGAAATAGAAACACAACCTGGCTTGCAAATGTAGAGAAGCACATGTGACCTTGTCAAATGCACTTCAAGTCAGTGCTTCCCTTTGGAGAGTTTCCAAATGGTATCAGCCTCTATCGTGTTCCTCCTGGCATCTAAACACGTTCCAGAGGCACCTTGTCTATTTAACAAGAACAATCCATCAATGAAAAACTGTCGGCTTCTGTCACCTTGTAACTTTAAGGACGAGATCAGGGTAGGAGTTTTGTTCTGAGAGAGAAAAAGGTTTTGGGTTATCAGTTGTGTTCAGAATCATAAAGTCTCATTCTGCAGAAGCTCAATTGTAAAGAGGTGATTTCCACTGCTCGCTCTGACTCTGCTCTAAATCAGATGTAGCTATATATTTATCTACTTAATGTGAACTTTTAAATAATTTCCTACATTCATATTTCAATCCAAATTTTTAAGCACAAATAATAATAAAAAAATTTAAATCCAAATACTGGCCTACTGAAACCCTCACATGCCGCTGTTTTCTTCTTCTATTGGATTCATTGTGTTTTTGTCTGCATGTTCAATTACTCCTGTTTTCACTGGTCTGCTGATAACAAAGACTGTTGGGTCACAGTGACTCTGCAGCTGCAAACCTCCGGTATTACTTCAGAGTGATCAATCAGCTTCATCCACTAATTATTTGTACTTGATATTCACATAGTACATCAACTCACAAATTCTGCATCCAGACACATTCAGATATGTTTTGAAAGGGAAGTATTTAACCTAGTGCTTGATTTGATTCTTGCATCCTGATTGTTTATGTATTTATTGTCCAGGATTAAGCGAGCCAAATCCATGGACACTTGATCATACTTCCACGATGTCAATGTCCTCTGTTCAGACACACGACCAGTGACAGCTCTTAAATAGACACTCTCATTATCATAAGCCAGAGCGGCTACCGACGGTTTCTAATGATGAGCATGGACTTGCATACATGTTTTGAATGACAGATCATGCTGGGAAAAACTGTTTTATGTAGTAAATGAAAGCCAGTCAGACAAGTCAATGTATTGACCTACTGTCCTTAATGAGGGTCATTCAGAGTGAGTGTGTCTGTATGACCCTGTGATACTGATACTGAATGATACTGGAAGTCAGTGTTTAAATCAACAATTTTACATACAGAAAATCAGGCTAAAGCTGATCAACTGCTCAACATTTAATTATCCTCCTCTTCAGGTATCTAAGGCAGCGGCTGATTTGATGGCGTACTGCGATGCACACACCTGTGACGACCCCCTGATCAGCCCCGTGCCCACCTCAGAGAACCCCTTCAGGGAAAAGAAATTCTTCTGCGCTCTGCTTTGAGACCAATCAGGGATTGTTGGGATAAAAGTACACCTGTACAGCGTGTACACGTGTGTACATGTACTTCCAATCTAACTAAGACATCATTGTACTATAGTAACCTTTCATAGAAGCTGCCCATGTAGAGTACATAAACTGCAAAATGTCTTGAACTAAATTCTTTATGCGCCAACATCTGTCTCAATGTTAGCGGAGAACAAACCTAAACATTCAATCAAATATGAGTTTGAATTTTCATTATCACCATCACCAAATGTCTACAGGAAAATAACCAGTTGAAAACATGGACATCTCATGCTGAGATAAACTACAGGTAACTGCCAAAAACAGAACAGTCTTAGTGGACTACAGTAACTCCAGGGGCAGATACATATGGCCTGTGCAGTATTTGAAACTGTTCATGTGGAAGCTGAGTTCCTTCGTTAGGTATTTGGATTATAGTGGTGCTACATGTCTCAGTCGCTGCTCTGATTGTGTCAGTTCTCCCTGTATAAATTGGGCTTACACGTGAGATCTGAGAAAGACAAGGGCATGATGGGAGATTAAGCTTCACTACAAGTTTTTCATTCCAACGTATTATCAATATACTTGTGTTCCTCATTCCAATAGGTGGTTTCTGTTTTGGCAGTTACTTATCACAAGAACAACAGCTATTTATTGGTGGGCTATAATATAATCATGTTGATTGAGGTTTTATTTATATTTAAAATTTTCCTCATTTCTATACTGTTGCTGTAGTGTGGATGTGTGCGTGTGTGTGTGTGTATATGCATAGGTGCTGCTGCTATATAGTGAAACTTATTATTCAGAGCATTTTGTCACTGTTAAATCAATATTTTATAATTCAAAAGCACAGAAGTCCCCAGAAAAACATTCCAGGGGTTATGGATATGTGTAATCTGAGCCATTAAAGCAAAATCAGTTATATGGGTATCATGAGTCCGTCACATAAACAAGTGTCTATTTCTTTCAATACAGCAGTTATTATGTACTCTTACAAACATATGTACATCGACCAACTTATTCATTTTCGATCAAATTTGAAAATCAAATTTGTGAGCTTGGTGTGAAAATAACCATTGAACATCACTGAAATAAAAACCTCCCGTCACCAAAGGGTTTCTTTCATTTCTGATTTTATTTCATTAACATGGAATCTTTGATGAACATGTAAAAACAACGCAGACTGGACTTGAATAACAGAAAACAAAGGATGAATGCTTTATAGGAAGGCGTCACACCAATCTTTAAGACAGCCATAGCAGTCACCTTGCTGTTTGGAGTTTGCTGCACAAACTTCCTTTAGCCAGTCTTGGAAAAGTTCCTTATCTTTCTTTAGCACAAGAAACTGCCCGAGGACAACATACGCCTGTTGAGAAAAGGTAAGAGGTAAGACAAGATGAAAGTATTAAAAGGATTTCCTGCATCTATAGTCAAGCACCTGAAGAAAACTTTTCTGTATCTGTTCACATCTTGGTGATGGTTGCATTAATTAATGACAGGTATGTTAACGAGGACAGATTGAAGTACAATGAGAATTTACCTCAAGCCCATCACACACCAACATCAAAATGATACCAAGCAGGTATGGTAGCCAAGTTAGCGGTGTTACAATACTACAAGACTAAAAATACCATTTTTTCTCAATACTTACGAAAGCTTTTAAAAAATACACTGGGTGATCTGATTGAAACCTGCTATGCACAGTCTGTGTCTATATACTATAGAACATGAAACTAACTATTGTGTTACCATAGTTTCATAATGGTACAAAAATCTGTTAAATTGTGATTGTAGCCTCGAGGATGAAGCCAGGAAAGTTGGTGTTTGTGTGTGTGTGTGTGTGTGTGTGTGTGTGTGTGTGTGAGTGCTGCTCTCCACCACAGGGACAATCTCTTGATCAGCGGTAAACGGAAGACAAACTCTCGGAGTGATGGAGCGTCAGAAAATAGCACAACAAACTCAAGACAATCACGGGTTCCTCT
>CAAKHC010019398.1:0-12726 GCA_901007825.1 Macroramphosus scolopax | reverse complement strand
TAATGGTACAAAAATCTGTTAAATTGTGATTGTAGCCTCGAGGATGAAGCCAGGAAAGTTGGTGTGTGTGTGTGTGTGTGTGTGTGTGTGTGTGTGTGTGTGTGTGTGTGCGCGTAAGTGCGTGCGTGTGAATTGGGGAAAAGTATAATGACTAAAACAGTCTGATACCTTGTCAAAACCTTTTCCCTCCAGTCTTTTGCCGAGGACCTCTCCAATGCCTGCAAGAGCCATCACAGTCTTCTCACCCATGGGCTCAGCCACAAAATCCTTGTGCTTTTGCGAAGTTGATGACATGGCTGCTCTGGAGACGGTCACAGATCAACAACAACAGAGCTGTAACACAAAGACCACAATAGAGGTTACATACAGAGGCATCCATGCCACAGCAGTAATGCAAACCCATCATTTTGGCTTTCCAACTGTTTCACCTTTACTTGCACATGGATAATTAATCAATTGAGGGAAATAAACTGCTGACTCTCAGCTTTAAGTGGAGGGTACTTTCACACATGTCATCGTCACTATATAACACTATATAACGGATGCCTCGCCTGCACGTTTAAGAGTGTTTTCCAGCAAAATCCTGCTACAGCTACAACAAGTGGTAGAAGTATTGGTAGTAACTCAAACATTGTACATGCATCACTAGCTAAAACAGTTATGTTGGTCCTTATGCATCAAAGATCATGGTTTAGGAATCCACATTGCGAGACTAGGCTTGACTTCCATGTTTGCTACAATATCACTTGAATAGTTATATTGTGTTCCGAATTCATACACTCACTGTATTTAGAAATGTTTCCATATTGCATGTAATTAAGTTGCGAACCAGTATATGTTCTCATGTATGATCAACATACAACCGTTTTATTTCACGGTTTCATGAATCCCCGTAGGAGGTTAACTCACGGTAACACTAGTTAGCTGTGGTTTGAATGGTGTCCAAGGTCCAGTGCGTAAGCAAGGGACCTGGCAAATTGCAGCAATATAAACCAAATGTGCCCTATGTAGGGTTTTACAGGGGTTATTTAAATGATGAAAGCGTTCATATTTGTGTAATATTCCAATACAGAGCCAAACTATAGTACTCATTACTAACAGTTAATAAATGTCCACACCGTTTCAAACGCGGACTTCGACTACCAACATCACCTCCATACTGTTGAAATGTGCGCGCAATGTGTTAGCAGCTTTAGCACAACGAGCAAGTCTGTTAGCCGCCTATACCGTTATATCCTTTCGAGTAACAACAAATTGCTGGCAGGGAACTTAGTAACATTAAACGATCTCTTGATAGTTACAGCGGCGCTGAATTAATTCACCTCTCTGTGAAGCTAGAGTCACTACGTTATTTGATCAGTGTTTACGCGCCTTTAATCAACCCGGTTACCGGAGCGTCTATGTTAGCTAAACATGTTAATTGCTCTTAAATTCGCTGCTTAACTAATTGCTCTAGTTAGTTGTTGCCTGTGGGATCCTTGAGCCGATTACATCCTCGGAATATAATATCTGAACGCTAACTTACTCTTCAATGTTGTGTACAGCTAGAATCCTAGCCTGGTTAGCTTGCTAGCGGTCTGTCCCAGCATCGGCGACCAAAATGCAACGCGCTCGCTTCTTGTAACTACGTCACTGCCTGGTTGTAAAGTGAAACTGATTATGTCCTGAGTGCAGACCGACAGGATGAACAAGAATGTTGAGCACACACCCTTGGACAGTTTAATTTGATTTTCTCATCACAACCTCTTTTTTAATACAAGCAGTAATCAATTCAACTTCATCGTAAAGACACATTTAATTTTTTTTTGTTAAGAAATGTTTTATGCCATGCATCATACAATAAAACATCATGCCACTGGGCACTTGTCTGCACTGATTTAAATAATTTCCTGAACTTTACAATAAATCGACTTAACTCTCGTCATTTACATCATGGGGATTTTTGTCCTTATGTGTACATTCTCGGCGTATAATATCTGAATGCTAACTTACTTTTTAATGTTATGTGCAGCTGGAATCCTGGTCAGCTTGCGAGCTTTCTGTCCCAGCACTGGCGACCAAATGCGACGCGCTCGCTTCTTGTAAACTGCGTCACTGTCTGGTTGTAAATGAAACTGATGCAGACTAACAGGATAAACGAGAATGCTAAGCAAATACACTTGGACTGTTTCATTTGATTTCCTCAAACAGTTTTTTTAATACAAGTAGTAATCAATTCAACTTTATTATAAAGCAGTTTAAGGACAATTAACCATTTTTACAAAGTCATTCTGTAAGTTAAAATTTTCATAAAGGCAGCATAACAGTGCAGGGCAGATTTAAATAGTTTTTTTTTCTAAGAAATGTTGTTTTATGCCATGCACAATAAAATCAAACATCATGACACTGGGACCACCTAACTCTTAACTACACTGTCACCTCATCCTAACTTTACAATAAATCAACTTAACTCTTGTCATTTACATCATGGGGATTTTTTTGTCCTTTTCAGGCAGGCGAGTCCCCACAATGTGACTGAAAACAGATTTATGTTCCAACTAAATCAGTAACACCAGTTGTATACACACACTAAATGCCCTTAACTAAAGGCAACAAAAAAGGAAAACAGTGATTGTTGCTTTAAGGATGAGTTTTATTTATTTTCGATATACAGAATACAGAGGATGTCATGTCATAGTTGTGCGTATTAATTACCTTCCGGGTCTGTTTTTGACACAAGCACCCATGTGACATTTACACCAGTCTTTGGGAAGAGGAAGAATCTACAGGAGGCTGGTACTGGGGTTGATTAGTGCAACGTTAACAGTCAACTAGACTCTGAATGACCCTACAGCAAAGAGAGAACATTGGAAGCAAGGCTGCATGTCAGCCCGGTGCCATCCGGCTCCACATTGATCTCCTTTACAACTCCATCTTCCACCAGCATGGCATACCTGCAAATCAGGATGAGGTACACGTGAGTCTATAGTTATCAACTTCAAATATAACTGAAGAGGCCTGACACGTATTTGCATATAGATGCAACCATTATAAAGATAGATTGTATACAAGGATGGAAACTTGTTAAACTGAAATGGCCCATCATAGAAATGTAAAACAAAAATAATCTTGCTAATAAACAGAAAAAACAATGCCGGCAAGAACAAATCCTCCTTGGTGGAGGTCATAATAATACTGTAAATCAATCTATAGACTTATTATGGAGTAATATCAAGTACTGCCTTTATGTTGCACTGTTAGTGTTATTGAAGAAATAGTCATGTTGTCATTTACACTTGTATCAAGCCGATGGCAGAGGTTCAGGGACTCTTGATCCTTTGAGTTTATGGACTTAACTGATGAACAGTTTAAACAGATGTTATGTATGCATTATTGCAAAGCTGAAACGGCAATACCCTTACCTCTTAGATCGCTTGTTTCCAAGTACCTGCACAATCTGATCACTGTCAAGGAGCAAGTCAACAGCCTAAAACCCAGAGATAACATTGTAAATGAGTCCACGCATTTCTTAAGCTTGAAATACAAAGCAATTGTGCCAGACAATCTGGTTTACCTTTGTAAATGCTCCAGTAGGGTCGGCCAGCATTCGCACCTGGAGGAGAAAGTAACAATGACTTTCAAAATATCATATATCAAACAATCATTTCATGAATATTTCAGCATGTCTGCTGAGTCTATTCTGGGGCTATTTCAAACTTTAGACATTCAGAGACTCAAGGACGGTGTAAGTTAGCTTATGTAATATATTAAGTGTACAACATTACATGTTTATCTTATCATAATCTGAAGATGTTTTTTTCAGAGAAACCAAAATGTTGTGTGAACTAAGTTGCGATTCTAAAATGCTTCAAACAGCCTAATTCACTCACGACTTCTAGGACTACTAGTGGTCAAATCTATCTTCTTGAAATGGCCTGACCATGTTAGATATAACACCAGTGTTTTCTCCAAATGTCTTACAGACCTTTGCACATGTCTCTTGAACATCAACAAAGTATGAGTAATCATATTGTAGACATGTAAATTATTGTGTAAGTTATCCCAGAAATTATTCATAACACAAAAACTATAGTCCGTACCTTGCCATCTGCTCCATGCTCCTTTCCCCAGGCAGCCATAACAAATGCATCATTGACAGAAACGCAGGCAACCACCTGTACGCCTTTGTTCTTCAGATCCTCAGCCTGCTGCACAAAACCTGGAAGGTGAGTCTAAAAGAAACAAAAGAATCATAAGGTTAAGATGCAAAGATCAGTATGCCCAAGACATGACAAGTTAAGTTAACAGAGTGGACTCGCCTTGGAACAACCCGGTGTAAAAGCACCTGGTACAGCAAAGAGTACTCCCTTCTTCGCCTTGAAGAGCTGATCCATTGCCACCTTATTCCCTGGCTCTCCCTCTTGGACCTCCACTGCTGGAAGATGTTCACCCACCTATTGGGGATTGAGTAAATAACGTCAGTACTTTTGTTTGCCTCTGACACTGAAATTATTAATTAGCTCACTGGTAGGTAGAGTCTGATAATCCCCTATGCCTGAAAGTGACAGAAAACTTAAACAGCTGACAATATATGTACAGCAGAGGCTGGTAATAAGAATATTTTCTTAAGACATTGCTTTCGGTTTGATAATTGCTAGTTATTGTGCATGTAAAGTACTGTTATTGTGGATGTCAAACAGCATTGAAGCTGAGCTAAGCTTTTTAGAAAACTTCCATCATTTTCAGCAATGATGCTCTTTGTAAAATCCATGTCAGTTTCCAGAACTATCAGATAAGAGTTTGAGGGAATTGGGTATTATTGAAGTAAACCTCCCAAATGAAGATTCACATCTGAATTGCGAAAGGATCCGATTTCGGCGGTTGGCCACTAGAGGGCGACAAAGCCCCACAAAACAGATGCAGGCTTGTGGCCAAAATGGCCGAATGACTTTACCACATTCATGACGGATTAAGTTCAGTGACACATCAAATCACGGGGTGCCTAAACGCTGTTGAAATAAGCCCCAATGCACATGTAATTATTATACATTAACGGGGGTTACATTTATCTAAATGTTACATGCGTAAAGTAAAGCAGCTGTGACAGCTGAGCCAACCAAAAACACGTTAAATAAAGTTATGCTTACTCAGATCGTAGTGTAAAGCTATACAACATAACTAAACGGACCCATGGTCACACTGGGAAGTTAAATATTAACCACACAAGTCTTTAATAGGCATTACGATCAGTTTACGAGTGGCTGAAACATTGGTGTAATAATTGACAGGCTCCTTTTGGCTACGTTCAAATCAGGTGTCAGGTGTTGAGGAAGCTGCAGGTAAAGTGACACCAGAGGACTGTTCATTTGGTGATAAACAGAGAAATACACTCCTCGCCAGCGGCTGTCATCATGGCGACATGTTTCATAAGGGGCAGCTAGCACGACGTGCTACTGATAGAAATGCCAAACAACGTAAGTAGCTTAGCTATCTAATGTTGATACACATTTAAATACAACAGTACAGTGAGTCTTTGCATGAGTCCTGTAGGCTAGTCTTACCTTAATTGGCATTTTGACGACAGGAGAAATATGTAGCAGTCTTGCGCAGTGGACGACCCGGGTGCGTTTAATGATGGAAAGCATTGTGGCTCGCTATTTAACCGGCGGAGCTGGAGAGTCGCACGGGACGCTACGCTAGCAGGATGTGGTGTGTCGTGCTGCGTTGCTGCTCTCCGTTTAGAAGACGCTCACCCCAACCTGACTTTACTCCTCTACACTGCTGCCTACAGCCCCACACATACTCCGGCTGTTGTGACTTAACCTGGCCTCCAGATTTGGGCCTACTAAATCTTTATTTACTGCGCCATCTGTTAGCTGGCGGTCGCATGTCCAATGTAATAGTTGTCACACAAGCTAAACCGTTTGACATCAATGGCAAACCAGCAAGAGAACACATGAAAAGTTTAATAAAAGAAAATGAACTTGCCATAGCTTGTATCTATTTAACACATGGCAAGGTAAGCCCTACAATTTATTATAGAACTGAATTGGCCCTTGAGGATTTAGCTTCCAATGCAGATTCACAAATCGAACACCTGCAGTCAAGAGTGACGGGCAAAGTGTTGACAGCTGAACGCAATTTGGTAATAAAGGTGGTAGGATCAGTTTTGCAATCAACTTCAAGTCTTCACTTGTCATGCTCAGTAACCGCAAGAAAGGTATGCAGATAGAATATGGAAACATGAATGTGACAAAGTATTATTCATGATGTTAACAAGTCCAACAGTAGTCCTCATCACATCACCCCATCTAACACACACGGATGCACATACAGAAACAAACCCAGGTAGAGATGAGACCAGTGGTATGGGGTGGTGGTGTGTCCATTTATTACACAACACAAAGCACCTACAATAATCCACTCCCTGTTGCTTCAGGCAGTGGAAGGTGTCACTTTTTTCACAGTGATTTTTATGTGGACATGTTTAGACAAGGACAAACTGTTTTATCTAAATGGAAAAAAAAAAAAGCCAACACAGAAATTCACAGCCAATATCACACACAAAAATAAAGCAGTGTCAACAAACAACAGTAAATTGAGTAAAAAATAGAATTTAATCATTTAAATAGTCTTTCAAAATACAAACATTGATTTGAACTTCTAAATATTATAACGTTTAGTAGCTATTTCTCATAACTGGCAATGTTAAATGTACACTGTGGCTATACAAGGAAATGTGTGAGGTTTGGTAAATTATTGTATTGCTCATTTATCTTAATGCGCACATATTTAATAGAAACTACAAATGACTGTATAATTAAAACAGTGACACTGCAAAGGACCCCCCCCACCCCTACCTAACCCCCGTACCTAAAACAGGTTTCTATCCCGAATAGCTTTAGACACCGGCTGCTGTGTTTGTTTCAGGATACTGATTGCTATTTGAGAAATTGGGTTAATAAGCAAATTAAAAAACCTTTTTTCAGATGACAGTAGTATCTGTAACCAATGAAATGCTGTATCACTTCACAGGTTCGAGGTCCACAAACAACTGAACAAGATCAGTGAAAACAAATCCAAACAGGTGAATAGTCACATTTTGCCAAATATATCAGTCCCTGATCTGCAATGTTAGCTAATGTTGCTAATTTAACACCTCGCAAGTCAAGTAGTTTTCAATTTGAACTCTGTAAATAATCTGTATTTTTAGGTGCACCATTAATCCTCACAAGCCAGACCAAATATTTGCTTGCCCTCCAGTGTCAGACACTTTGTACTATTGGCCAACTAATAAAGTATGGTTATGAATCATATACACACCTTAAAGTTATGAAAGCAAAGAAAAACTGATCTCAGATGTTTTTGCAACTACAAGACATTCAATATACCCAATATCCAAATTTAACTTAAACCACAAGATCAAGAATTACATTTGTCTCCACAGTTATTTGGCCATCAGGCTTACTCTGCCTCCTGAGGTAGCCCTCTGTAGCTTCACCATGATGTACAGAACCATGTAAATTGTTCCCTACAATGACAATCAGCTTTCAAAAACACACACTGCTTATATTTAAAAAAACACAAGTAGCATTCCTAATGTCCTAAATGGACAGCTTCACTTTCAATACCAATCCCACGACAGTGTCTCTCAATGTAATTAAAATACCCTTAAATCCTACAAAGGAGAATGTATGAAAAAGCAAGTGTTTGTTTTTTGTTGTTTTTTTTCTTACAAATTTAAGTACACTATAAGCTGCACAAATACAGTATAATGGGGAATTAGTCATATTTGCTGGCTTTATCTTCTTCCATTATTAATTGCATGATGTTTGTTTTAATGTAACTGTACATGGCTAAAAGATAAATGGCCCTTTGCCCAGTAAATATTGTTTTTAGAGATCTGAATTAGACTTCAGATACGTTAGCAGTGCACTGCATGTGAAGCTCACGATAATGATCACTTATATTGTCAGCATATAAACCTGCTGAACAATGAGTAGGACTTTGACGATGTTGTCAGAAGAGGTTTAAACATCCAAAGGGAGGATGTTGCATATGTTGCATTTCTTGTTGCCCTGAGCCCATTACGGGCCCTTACAAGTTAAACAGACATACGTACACAAAGGTGAGATCTCGCATTTCACTAAATCTTATCATACAATTTGCAAATTGGGTTACCCCAATCATTTGTCAGTGTTGCACATATTCTTTTGAACAGCACTGCAGTCAAAACAAGTGGTTAGATCTAGTGGAGGGCAACAGTATCAAAAAGCAGATGAGGTTGATGCATTTCTTGCCTAACCATTATTGTTGCCACAATGTCAGGTCGTCCTTCCCTGAACTCGGTGTAGCTCACGGGTCTTGACTGCATACATACAGACACGCTTGGTTTTAAGCCAGTTGTTTTTTGTGCCAATATGATTTACCAACACTGAATATATAAACTTCCAAGTATACCGTTTTAGGCGTACACAGTTTTATACGCACCTCTCCTGGACTACGGATCAATTGCACAGCCTTATATAAAAAGTATGCACCTGTGTGGATCAGTGGTTCCCATCTTCAGTCCTCAACATCCGAAGTGCTGACATTTTTGTTTTGTTTTTTAAATCTATGCACTTGGCATTTCTGACACAACCCAGTCTATACTAGATGGCTGAATGTAAATAAAATCAGTACCTGGGGTCCTGACAGTGGGTAACTACTAACATACACACTACTTGATGTATCAGCATTTTATCCACATTTTAAATGGGACAGACAATAATCAAGTCATTATATTGCTTTTAACATATTGCAAGTAAGTCCTATGAATTTGCCTACAACGGCACACTAAACTATAGTAAATACAAGCACCCCATGTGCATGTCAATCTGACCTTATACTGGACCCGTAGGTCTTTGCCGGATAGGTTATTATGGCTTTCATGAGTAGATGTTGCATTATTTTAAAAAGTTCAAAAAACACATGAGTGCAGTCTCTTCTTGGGTAGTTAAATGTTGTTTGTCCGTGGTTATGCAACTGCAGACTGATGCTGGGATGGAACACACAATGAAAATAGTTGAGAAAAATAAGTCTTGGCATTCATGTTAAATTATTTCTCAGTTTTGTCCCCACGTTCGGACAAATGTGGATCTCAGAGCCTCTCGCTGACGTTTGGCAGTTACAACTTTGTCATTACCCAATTTCCACGAGATGAATATATGAGGTTTGTCTTTTCGCCTATTCCTTTCCTTTCTTCATGTAGGTTGCATGGAAAAAGGACCATTTTCCTCATTATTAATTCTCAAATAAAACTCTTCCCTTGTCACAAAACACTCGTCCACTCAAAGACTTAATCTCTGTTGAGTCTTTCTCTGCATTGTCTTTACTTCTAGTGCTTTTCCCCTTCAGGGAGAGTCCATCATGGCTTCCAGCATCTCCAAGAATAGTTTGTGCATGGGTATACCACCACGGGTCTTGATGCTGTAGAAGGTGGTAAGAGCCCGACCAGCAGTCTGTCGGAGGAGAGGCAATGTTAAAAGGAGGCGTCCTGCCCGCTGAGGGTCATCTGGGCGCCGCTGACATGCCAGCTCCAACAGGGCCTGATGGAGGAGGTCCCGCAGCTTCTGCACAGCCTCCATATCCTCGATGTAAACAGAGTCTGAACAACAGGGAGTACATGGTAAGGCACAGTTAGGGGTCTACGTTTTCTCAACTTTTGCCTCAAGAAAAGCTAATGTCAGTTTTATTTACAAAACAAACAGTGGCTCTGAAGTGGAAGCAGGATACGCTAGATGATCTGCTGTTGACATGAAACTTGAGTGGACCATGAAGCGATGCCTACGTTAAGGTTATTACTGATAACCTTGCCACAACTTTTAGACTACTTTCTATTACACGCTGTACTCCTACAACAGTAGAACTATTTGTTCATGACTTGGAGACATACGCTGTTTTTTTCATTTTGCTCTTGTTGTGATATAAGAGCTGAAAAATAAAAAAACACGACACCCAACTCTGGCAATATAAGATGTTTGTCCTGTTGACGTGTGCCTCCGCTGCGAACATGCACATAATCCCATGAAGTCTTCAAGCTGAACAACGGACAATTTCCTGCACACCCCCTATCTGTACTTTCTGTTGTCACCAATTCCACTCGTACAAGTCAAAGGACGACTGATGACGTTCATTAATCACATCCCAAAATTTTGACAAATGCTGCAAGGTTGGTTTAAACCAAAAATAACTCTGTACCACTCTGAATAAAACCAGAAATCACACTTATTTTGTCCCATTCTTGAGTACATCTAGCTGAAATTAAATCGCACACAGCAACCCTGCAGTAAATCTGACCTTTGTGAAGGTCATAATGCTCAGTTTCTGTCAAAAAGGGCTTTGGTCATCTTGGTAGATGTCGTCTGTGGTGCTCTTAATTTAACAGCCTTATGATTCTAACGTACTATTTAAAATAATTCTCATTATAACACAGGAGAGTTAAACAGCAACACAAACATGGCCTCAAAAAAACAACAACAATCAATCAACACCAACAGTTTCTTAAAAAACGACAGAGGCTGGATATTTATATTACAAAGCATTAGTTTTAACTAAGAATATAACTTGACTCTGACGGCCAGTGGCAGAACCCCATAATTGAACTGCATATACAGGGTAAGGAAGTAGCTAATAAATGAGTATTATTTTTGTTCCAAATGTGAAACAAAATATTTAGAAAGCGGAAGAGAAATGTTCTACATAGACGACTGAAAGTTTCAGACCCGCTTTTATGTCCTGGTGTTCAAATCTGGCCTAATGAATTTGCAATTGAACAGTCCTGCTGTAAAGGGTTCTATGTGCCACTGGAACGTATTTCTACACAGTTTTACCTCCGACATTAAGTATACCACTATGGTAAAAGTTTTGTGAAGGTAAGTGAATGTTGCTTTGCTATAGTACTATATAACACCTATACGTCTGCACAAAACTACACAAGAAGTACCTGAGTTTGTGAGTGCGATGGCTTTTAGCATGACAAATTCTTCCCGGTCCACGTTTAGGGCACGGAAACGGCGGGCAAGTTGGCTAATTGCTGCATTCAGCTCCGTCAGTCCGGCAACGCGTGACATTTCCTCATCAAGGACAAAATCCTCTGCGAACACTACCTCATCTTCACAGCCAAGCGAGCGGTACGCTACACCCAGCACCAGCACCTCCAGCCAAACGGACTGCAGCACAGACATCTGGTCTGCTAGAGACAGCGACAGGAAGCCTGCCGGGGAATAGACAAACGGTGAGACAGAGAAGGATCTGAATGCAAAGAAGGCAAACTGGCACTAGGTTGTATTTTAGGGGTCAACTGAAACAACAAGTACTAAAAAGCCAATCTCCTTTCAAAACAAAACACACCACACACACATTAATCAATGTAATTAGTTTTGACCTTGTCATAAACCCTTTTTCGGCAAAGTGCAAAACTTTTTTTTGCTTTTTTATGATCGTAAATGTTGCATGTGTGCTTAGAATTACAAAATGCAATTTTATAATGCTGAAAAATCTTGTTATAACCACTTATTACCCTGTTCAGCCAACATTATAAAGTTCACATACGTCAGTGTTCTACTCTAATATGAGTATCTTCCGTGTCAGTGAGTTTGGATAACTCATCTCTTCCTCTGCTGCTATGCTATCACCACCTCGCTGCCCCAATTTATCCACCATGCATCTCTTACCAGGAATGTGTTTGGCCCAGCCAATGATGACGACCAGTTCTCTGTCAGCAAGGTCACAAAGGGTGGTGAGCGTGCGCTGGGCTGTGTCAGGCTGCAAAGGGTCGGGCATAGCAAATAATTTTTCTGGCTCTGCCACTAGAAGATGGGACACTATGATGTTGGAAGAACCTGTGTCACAAAACACACAACAATTAGATTCATATGATAAAGCAATGAACATTCAGAGATGTACTGATACCGAAAATATCAACTCCATCATTACATCAACTAACATAATAAAATTAGTTTCATACGATGCTGATTTGAGATGGTGTAAACCTGCATACACACCACCTGGATCCATGCCCCTATTTCAAAGGCAGGCTTGAGACCTTCTTTCTGCAATGGCTTCTTGTAAACAAACACAAGTGTGCTCTTATTTCTAGGGGTCTGTTTTTGCTTTAAACCTGCTCAAGCCCTCAGCCAGATTTATGCGAATCACAAGCTGCAAGCAAGGTCATGCAAATTTACAATTCACTTAGCTAGCGACAGAAACACACTCCTTTATGGGCTGGTGAGAAAAGATTTTTTTCATAAATTCCACTCTGTTTGAAGCCTATAGTTAATTTTATTTTTAAAGAAGCACTCCGAATGGTTCAAGTTTTAAAGGAAGAAAAGAGAATTCTGAATCAAAGAGGCCCGGGGGGTATTCCAAACTTAACGGTTGCTTACCACTCAGACCTAAAAAGTTTTTGTGCTTGATTGTCTGAAAATATTTGCTATTAGTAGTTACATGTGGCTTGCCAGGACACAATCATTCAGCAGACGGCTATGTGTGCTTAGCAACAGCTTCCTTTGCAAAAAGAAAGACAGACATAGCGAAAGCCAGAAAATCAAATGTAGTGAAGGTGGATGTTTGACAGTGACAGGGCTTCCGTTCTGGCTGATAAACAATTGATAGTGAAAACTACATAGGCACAGTTTGATAACAGTTTGATAACTGTAGTAGTATTGAACTATGTCGTCAGTTGCAGAAGAAAATAATAAATTAAGA
>CAAKHC010019397.1:25573-39226 GCA_901007825.1 Macroramphosus scolopax | reverse complement strand
GCTGCACGCGGAGGCCCGGAGCTGTACTGCTACACCGGCATCGCCGAAGGGCCGGAGAGAATAAATAAATAAAAGAGATAAAAACAAACAGGTAAATAATAGATAGAGAGAGAGAGAGAGAGAGAGAGAGAGAGAGAGAGAGAGAGAGAGAGGAGAGAGAGGAGGTAGAAGGGGGAGAGAACATCAGCATCATCGTCTCACCAGGTTCATGCACTTGCATTCAACAAATTAATATAACATGCTACTGTTTAAAATTCTTCACACTGTAGTTCATCATTTGTTTTAAATAGTTATTTCTCTACTCTGATAGGTCGAGAGTTTATTCATTATAGTTGTATTATGTTGATTAATGGCAAACATGGACATCAAAAGAGTCTATATGAGTTTCAATTTACACTTTTCTTACATTTCTTTTCAAAACTTTGCTAAAATGAGACACTTATATACTGACGTTGATTCACACTTTTTGTTGCACATGTACCACAAGACTCAGCAATAAGTAAAATCTAGAACCTCCTCTTCCTGTCACACATCAACCCAGTGGAAAAGTAAAGCACAGTTCTTACTTTACCCACTTAACACGCTTCTCCTGTCCTCTATCAGCTGCTCTCTTCCACCCCGGTACTACATGTAAGACAGCTGGTTGCATGTACGAACAGACATGTTCAGTGATGTTACCCACACAGGGAGAGGAAACAAAGGGAAGGTCTGTCTGTATTTACTGTGACAGAGAGAAGCACGTGCCAATCAAGCGAACGGGGCCTCCCCTCGGTGCAGAGAGGGATTCTGTTTTGCTCACAAGGTTGCCCGGCAACTATGACGTCACTGCAGTGCACAACAAAGAGAAACACCACGACAGAGACAGGCGGAGAGATAGAGACGAGAGCGATCGCCACGGTTACTATGAGCAGATCAGCATCAGTCCTTTCCCTCAGTACGTGTTAGTCTTCAGGACGCAGTTAACTCCTTCCAACATGTCTGAAATTATTCTGTTGGAGGGTTGATTGTACAGACAGAGGTCATTAGTTCATCTTGATATAAAGCTGCCCCGGCTGTGACCTAAAATAAAAACAGTCAATTAACTTCATCTTTATTTCACCCATTCAAGAAAAACAGTCAAAAAACGTCAGTCCCTCGCCTCCGTTGGTTCATTGCTGTGGTTTTAACTCGCATTAATGACTCACAGCCGCTGGTTGTGAAGAAACCAAGAGGCCGAGGACAAGAGAGGGTTATTTACACCTCCACAGCACATTATGTTCATTACAGCACCTCCGTCTGTTTCATTCCGTGTGCCTTAAAAGTCCGTGGTGTCAGACTGTTTCTGTCTGTGGGCAACGTTATGCAAAACTATGCGGCAGATTTTCACAGAAGTCATTGAAGAGGTGGAACGATGGCGAAGGAAGAACTCCTGATGAGCTGAATTTTTACACTAGTGATGATGACACTAAAACTATCCTCTCCTGAGTGGAACTCCTGACGGAGGCTGACTGTAAAAGATGTCACAACACCTCCAGTCATTCAAAACAATACTGATACATCCATCAAGTTTGTGAACGAGAGACAGAGACAGAGAGAGCAAGAGAGAGACCTCTACTGCATCTCCTGTGTTGAGTGAGATGGAGCACAACATTCAGTCCACACGGCAGCTGACGTTAGAAAGATCTTCTGTAGCTTCTAACTTTCTCTGACTCATCAGGTCACATGTCAGTTTATCACCAATCACAGCACAGACATTGTTGTGTTGATGTTGTTGTCAGTTGTCTTTATAAAAATGGGAAGTGACAGCATGTTGACATGTAGTGTATCAGTCATCAGTTCCGATAATGTTTGCAAATGCGTCCAGACATCTGTTCAGTTGTGTAGGTGCAGATGATTGGCGGGTAGAGACTTCAAAATTGTCTGTATGCTCATTTTAGCTATATATGCCAGTATAATGGCATACAGGATGCTTCAAACTGACAATGACTCGTTGAGTGTGGTGCAGGAAGCTGTGGGCTGGTGAGAAACCATCTACAGGAAGAGTGTGTAGAAGCCCTGATAGCAGCAGTGGAGTGTTTACACCGTCAGTGCCGACACGTCTGCCGCAGGACGCCATCGGACTTTGTGAACATATGATGATTAAATGGATCCCGAACGGAGCTTTTCTGTGTCAAACATCAGTCATTTACAGCACTGAGTTATAATCTTCTTGATGCTATATATAGACACCCTGCAAGAACTGGGTCAGT
The DNA here is from genome assembly GCA_901007825.1 of Macroramphosus scolopax. NCBI lineage: Eukaryota > Metazoa > Chordata > Actinopteri > Syngnathiformes > Centriscidae > Macroramphosus > Macroramphosus scolopax. The sequence continues at coordinate 36,998 of CAAKHC010019397.1, read as the reverse complement.
GCTTACAGAGCGAACCCGACGCAGGACGGGTGCACGTCGATACACACCTGGCTCCGACTGAAAACACCGCACTGATGCTGTTTTATTTTCCTTTCATTAACTGGAGCTCAGGGTTCACAGTGAGTGCTCCAGACAAGAGGAGGAGTACCTCTCAATTGTGCACTGACATGTTATGAGTCAAGGTTTTAACTCACACAATGTGAAACCGTGCAAATGTTACCGTTCATAAAGGGGGAAGCACAAAACATTTCCGTTTCATTGCCTTTTATTATCACCGAGCCGGTGAGGAAGTGGAGGTGAGAGATAACAAGTGGGAGGTTGAGTGTTCAATGCCAAAAGTCTGGAAATAAAGAGGAGCCCATCACATTTCACTAAGCTTGCGAGTACACTAACGATCAATTATCAGGCTGGAGTGCTCATAAGAACACACAGATGAAACACACTCGAACAGAGATCTGCACACAGCGACCGGCTCGTCGTTCTAACGTGTCAGCTGGATGTTTCAATTCAAACACTCATTTAAAACCTGCAGCTTAATCACATATGCAGATTGTTAACTTTCACATATTATGCGTGGCCATTGAGTTTGTGTACATGCGTGCAGTTTAAATGGTTCATGACAATAACAACTTTGCACACATGCTGCAACTTGTACTTGCATTTCTTCCTGACGTGCAGGGGTTAGATTTGAATTATTTACTGCAGAGACCCAAAGAGGGCTGGTTCTTTAGTGTCGAGGTGTTTGAATCCCCTGAACCCAAATGGCAGGTTTCCTTTGCTTTGTTCAGACCAATGAGCTCTGACAGACGTCCCGAGTCGACCCTGATGGGTGTCAGGGTTTCTGATTCTGGCATGTTACGAAGGCTCTGGATTTGAAGCAGATCCTTTCATTAATTCTTCTCTGCTGCTTCCTGCAGGAATGCCGACTTTGCTGCAGTTTTTGGTTCTTAGTGACATCACCAGCTCAATATACCAACACCCGTGAACGGGACATTATATCACATTACATCGGCTTCAATTTCATACAGTGGGAGAAGTGGAGGCTCGTTATCCAGAGATTATATACAGTCTATGCAAAGCACCGACGAAGCCAGAGCAGGTGAAGATGACAAACTGGTGAATGGAACAATGCAGGATGTGAAATGATTCGTGGGGAGGGAGAGGTCTGTGAGGCCTCAGAGATCAACACAGTGCTTTTGGTGAGTTGACTTTTCGGAATAAACGAAACTTCTGTTCTTTCCACCTCAAGTGGTTCACACTTCAGTTGTCACAGCGTGCCAGGCGAGTGACGCCTGATGGCTGTCAGGTCCTTCCTCTGCCTTGTTAGTCATTCTGAAGGTGTATCGTGGTGTTAACTGGTGTACGATGATGTTATGGGACTGTGTTATGGATCACTGTGGCTGACGCCTGCAGGTCCTGGGCCCTGCAGCTGACACCCAAACTATCTGAGAACATTGTGGATTGATCTGCGATTAGCAGGCTCGGCTCACATAGGGTCCTGGCTTTGTGTTCGCCAACCTACCGGGGATGTACCCCTCGCAAATACCAGGAGTATTTATGGCAGGCCCGGCTGTCATGGCAACTGTGTGCCAATGCAGAGGGTAATGGAAAGGACAAGCTACACACAACAACTGATTGCACTGTATATGAAAGAGGAACGCTGACCATTGAAAAAAAGACAACTTTCTAATACCTGACGAGGTGCCAGTGAGGTGACTATAAACCACGAGTCCGCCACAGAATCACAACAAATTCTGCTACTCGAGCATCCTGATCCTCTCCTCAGAGATGTCGTGAAGTTTTTGCTACTGCAAACACAAGCTGCTCTGCTTCTCCCACGAGAGTGACAACCACAACCTGCATGAAAGAGGGTTTACGTATCCTTCTGGAAGATTTTGTCTCTTGTACATCTTCCATGATTTAAAAAAAACTGTTAAATCCGTTTAAAATAAGAAGTTGAACCAATAAATCCACAAAATATCAACGTCTCAGAAGATTCGTGGTTAGACTGAAAGTTCCTCAGCATGCGAACGTCTCTGTCAGAGTCTCATGTGGAAACACTGATCATTGGACGTGCTGCCGACCTAATATACAGCTCAAAAACATAACAAGGACAGGACAGTGGGTAAGTGGCTGACCGCCTGAGAGCAGAACCACTGATGAACTGAATGACACTGACCAGGAGGAACCAGGATTCCATGATCACAATTTTTTTTTACGTAATTATTGATTCCACCTTCCAGGATGATATTGAGTTTCTGTAAATGTAATGTGGAAGCTTATCGGCTGGCGGGTCTCCTGCCCGCCGTACAAACACTGGCGGTGACGTTGCAAATGAAACCGTTGGATATCTTCCATAACCAGTGGGCATACCCGACTTCAACTCATCACCACTGTCGTGAGAGGCATCCTCCATCCTTTCCCTCTCTTTCCATTAAATCAACCTTTATGGAGATGTAATCGAGCGAATGTATTTTAGGTAGTTGAAGCGACAGACGCCCTCTAGTGGCCGTTGTTATCTCGACCGATAACGTCACATAATGTGATGTAAATTAAGGTAAAGTGAAGCGAATTGTAATTTTGTGTCACATATAAAACATATTATATGTTATAAATTGTCTTGTTTCAGAATGTTCTTCTGGAAGTTGTCATGAGCCGAGCTGTAGCTTATCAATAACAATAACAGATGATAAGCAGCTTCTGGCCTACTTGTAGGTGTAGTTTTGCTCCGTCAGAAGCGTTCAAATAGCAGTGACCAACAACTGATAACACACCCGTCTTATGTACCGGGCTCCCTCTGCTCGTCCTTACAGCCGAGGACCCGGCAGACTCTTGTGTAACAACAACCAGAGTGGATGCTGTCAAGGAATAAATAACCATCGCATCTAAGGATTGCTGGATGAGATGTAATTAGCCGACTGGAGTTTCATCACGAGAAGGAAGCTGTATCACACTAAAGCATCAGTCTCAATGAGATGTCCTGAGAATAAAAAGGGAGCGAGGTTAAGAGCTGGAACACAATCAATACTGTTTGATTAGAGACAGTGAAGGCACTGAACCATCATGTATAATTCAATGTATCTCACCTATCTGAGGGGCAACAGAGTGGGAATAATACTCTCATATCTCTGTTGGATAAACTATATGGGCTGAATATGTGAAGGCAGTAAATGTCCCATCATGCCCTTGACTTACTTCTCCCTGATGTCACATATGTTGTTGACAAATGTTCCTGTTAGTCAAATCTGTCTGCGGGTCACATGAGTCTTTAAACTTTGTCGTCTTGTTTTCTGGTTTCTGAAGTAGAACAAGACGTTTTTGTTTCTAATCCTCCCTCAGCCATCGTTCCCTCTGTTCCTCTAACCTCCTCATCTCATAAAGAAGTTGTGGCATCACTGGTTCAGACACATTTAATAAGAAAAAGAAAAAGGGTTGTGGGTGAATAAGCTGTAATGGGGCCATGAGAGGAGAGGAGAGGGGGTCCTGCATGAAACAGCGGGGGGGAATGTGAAAGAAAATTATTTAAATGATGGTGCTAAAAATAGACGAGGAAGACAGATGAACAGAAAGAAACTGTGTGATCAGGCAGAGGAGAAAGACCGAAATGGGAGAAGGACAGAGGAGGAATAATCCCGGAGAAAGTCTTTCCTACCTCGCTCGGTTGCTTCTCCCTCTCCGGTCCATGTAACATCCCTGTCTGTGTGTCAGTGGAGACCCAGCAGGCTGTAGATCCGATGCCGGACTGGCGTCTGGTTTATCTGTTCCAGTACACAGCAGCCGAGCTGAGTCGTCCTCTTCCCTCACACAAGCACTCCACCACGACAGCAGAGGCACAGGAGCCCAGGCAGGGACAGCAGCAACATCCCTCCCATCCACTCTGAATTAATTAAGCCTTTTTTTTTTTCTCTCCCTCCCTCTGCTGCCCTCGCTACCGCTCTCTCTCTCTCTGATTCTCATGTGCGTATGGTTAAAGCTCAGTGTGTGTGTGCGAGAGAGAGAGTTCAGCTTCACCCGGCTCAGTTTCCTCTCTAACTCTCTTCCCCTCTTTCTGTTTCGCTTATAACTCATCTTCCGATTCGGTCAAATCTGGATTTCTTCTCTTGTATGTTTTGTCCTGCTGTAAATATCAAACCAGTGAACAGGAGCAGGAAGTTACTCTGCATTTTTATTTGTTTTTTTGTGGCTTTTACAACCCGAGAGAACGTGAACGCTCGTGAATGTGGTACAATGATAGTTTGAGAATATTTACCCTTTTTTTCACATTCAAGTTAATGGACATCCTGTCTCTCTCTCTCTCTCTCTCACATGCAGACAGTCATCCTGCACACTATGTCAACCAGCTCCAAAAGGTGTCACTGCAACGTGTCAGGCCTGTTGTTGCACCACCGGCTATTTCTGAAGTGAAGTCGTTGAGGAATAAAAGCAGTAACTTCCATTAGTCACAGCTCCTATAAGAGCACGCAGACGTACACATGCTGCTTCTCCTTTCTGTCTTACACACAGACGTCTGCATTGCTTCCTGCCGCTGTATGTGTGAAGCAGCTCCCCAGAGGAACAACAGAAGCATCATTTCATGTCTCTTCTCATTTTCAGAGAATGAAACCGACCCTGAAAAGCAGTGAAGTGAAGGAAACATGAACAGAGGTCGTAATGTCACGACCCAAAGACAGGAACCATCAGGACACTGAGGACAAGAGGAGCTAATCTTGAAGGAGTCTGAGCTCTCCTGATGTTCTTCCTCTTGCTTCCACCACTTCCGTAAAGAAGGTCTGACCTTCACTGATAACTTCCAAGCGGTCGCTGGCTCGACAGCGGAGGGAAGTGGGTCTGTCAAATGCCAAGAACATTGATGTCACTGTTAAGGACAAAGGTCACGTGTCGGGGGTAAAGTCACATTCCGCTAATTGACTCTTGGCTATCGGCCCCGGCAGTGACAGGAGGAATGAGGGTTAACAACTGCAGCAGAGGGGAGACGACTGTTTCATTGAAGAAGAAGACGAGCCGGATAAAAATAGCAGAAAGACTCTTTTCTGATGTTTATTATGTGGTTTATGTTTCAAACTGTATTTTTGGCTTGAGATCATTCATCGGTCAGTCTACCCAAAATATCTTGATATCTTGTTTAGGATGTTTAATGTTACTCCTTCTTGAATTGTGTTCAAGGAGGTCGACGAAAGAAGTCCAATATCTTATTATTCTATTTCTCATCAATATTTTACAGCAAAAACATGTCAAGTTGGTAAATAAGTTGAGCCTAGACGAGGATCTTTCCCTTAACTTAATATACTTTATGTCCTATTACTGGGTAGTGTAGGAATGTGTTGAGACAGTTTGTTTATGGAGGCGTGTCATTATCAGAATATATATATATATATTTACTGATGCAGTCGTTCCCCCGGACACACCCGTCGATTACTAAGAAAAAAGGCGCCTGTGGAAATAAACTTATCTTCATTGTGAAATTAGAAACCTCCACTAAAGTTTCCCCACCGACTGTTTTCATGTTCCGTCAGTCTGGAGACGTGTGGGAGCGTCGTGTGGGCCTGGACACAGCTGGCTGGTAGCCGTTAGAGCGATGACACGAGAGGACAGTTTGGTTTCATCACAGGGACAGACGGTGACACGAGAGCGCCGTGGAGGGCGGACACAGACTCGATTCAACGTTGTGAGGCTCAGATTGAAAGTTTTGAAGGTCACGAGTCGGCTGGTTTCATGTGACACCTGCGATGAAGGAGAACAGACGAGGTTGAGCTGCGTTTCACCTCTGCGGATCCTCTCTAGCTTGAGGCGCTACCTGGGTTCTTCACTTCCTCTGACCTTCTGATCTGATAAGAGGATCATCACCAGCACGTGGAAGTTCATGTTCGTGTGCATGTTTACATCGCTGACACGCACATCTCCTACGCAGACACACACACACAATAAGAATCAGTAACTTTAACACAGGAAGTGGAAGGCGGGATATTTGGACCTCAGACAGACACCTGGTCGCTGCAGGAGGGGTGAAGAGGGAACATAACATTTATAATAAATGTTTTTATAGTCCATCGGATCAGCTCTTGAGTATCTGCAGGTTGATGTCATCCTCGGTTTATTTTCCACCGGTCTGTCCATCCGAGCTCCGTTCATCAGCATCACACTTCACCCACAACACCTCAATGAAAGAACTCGCAGAAATGCCCCATAACTGATAGCAGTTCATGATACCAGCTCACACTCACGGTTGCCGAGTCGCTGACGACTGTCACTCAAAACGACCGGCTTGTGTTTTTCTTTCGTGCGGTGGCCTCGACGTCTGCGTCAGCCCGTTCGTACTGCAGTGAGTTCTGAAAAGACACGATGGAAGGAGACTCTTCAGACGAGGCAGGTTCATACATTACAGCTCCCAGGATCAAGAGGAGACATTTGAAAACCGTGAAGAAACTACAAATGAGAATAGAGATTTATTTCTTTTGCAGGAAAAAAAACTGCTTTTGTGGACGGCGTTCATGAGGACACTCGCTGGGGGTTGAATCACCATATTGTATGCAGACAAGCCAGATACATCACGGCCAGCCGATACAGGGATTCATAGCGTGAATATTGAGCAGCCTGGACGTCCTCTGGGGAGACAAGGGGGAGTTACATCACTCACACCGAGTCTATAGGATGAGATTTATAATAAACAGAGAAACAATCGTTATTTTAACCAAACTAACTAAAATCTGACTTTAAATTAAAGTCCAGACACAACTTGAGCATCTTGAAAGAAAGAAATTCAACATGGAAAGAAGAAATTCCCTTTCTAAGAGTTATTTAACTTCTTCCTCCACATTTAACTGTTAATCTCGAGCAGTGGCTCGACACTTGCAGCCCGGCGAGGAGACTGACTGACCGCCAATCAATTTATTGACCGACTTCACCTTTCGCAGGACGTGACATTTGCTAGTGCAGATTACTTCCTGTCATCAGGACGTAAACGCAGCAGTTCAGCGGCTTCTCCAAAGATAAATAAGATGTAAAGATGCTGATACGAACATCCGGAGTCGGATATCATGCTGTGGAGCGGTTCTCAGACGTCTGGGCGATGAACTCGATGTCATAGCCGGAACAAAAAACAACAAACACACATTCATCCTTTTAGACACCTCAATAGACACACAGTATATTGAGAAATAGACGCCATGACAGCTTGAAAGATCTTCATCGCCCCCTGGTGGCTGGTTACAGTATAGGTCATATATCCCCTTCATGTAAGCAGAAGATAAAAGAGATGTTTCCATCGAACTGATGTGTTTAATTTGAATTTCTCTGTTAACCGTGATTGTCCGTTTCCTGTTAAGTAAACTGAATCATCCCTTCAATCTTTTCAATTAATGACTGAAAAGCTGCAGAACATGTTGCACATGTTTGTTAAATGCCAGCTCGTAGCAGTGAAATGATAAACATTCGTACCGGACATGAATACACGATCATGCACGCAGGTTATTTATAGTCCTCTCCCGCCTAAAGGCCTCCACACTGGTTTCTTCCCTCGAGGGGAAGATAGTAGCTCCAAACACAGACTCTCAAACTGAAACATAAAAAAGAAACTCAAAGGTCAGCGACTGGGCAGCTGCTGACTGCAGAATACTGATGGACACAGCTGGGAAAGTAAATATCAGGGATTCAAACTCAGACTAAGTTCTTCCTCTTCCATCTCCACCGTGTGATTTAATGTGACTTCATAATTAAATGATACACACCTTTAGGAAGTGGGCGGTTTTTCCTTCAGCTTCTGATTAATACTCAGATAATGGAGGAAGAGGAAAATGTGAAGAATCGACTGTGACTCATCTCATCCAAGTAATGCTAGGTGATGTAACTTTGATCAATTTATAAGTTGATTTCGACATGTTGTCGCCCACATGATGATAAATTGGTCGACACGGAGGAAGTCAAGACACTTGACGAGGCTTAAAAGCACACGTGTCCTGCTATTATCACTGATAACCTGTCGAATTCACTGAGGCAGGTCGACCCAGGCGCAGACAATCCAGGGAAACAAAAGGTGAAGAACTCCAATTGAAATACAAACTAGACAGCGCAGGAACAGAAGAGCAAATATTGAATGAACTCTAAAGAAACAGACACAAGACCCACGACTGAAATCCAATTGAAGTGATTGTGAAATTACAATCAGGTGGACACACACACACTAACACACACGGGGGCTGGTGAACAGCACTGATTAACGAGAAGGAGGCAGGTGATCTGAGAAAAGAGCGGGAAACTAAACGAAGACAGGAAGTGAACATTAAAGGGCCCGTATTATGACGAATGAACTGAGACTCAGAATTCAGCAAGACGCTAACAGCAAACTAACTACAAGCTAGCGCTCGCGGTTAGCCGCCTCCTTCTCAATGACAAAACACTGCTACAACACACACGAGTTCAAGCTAATCTACAAGAAATGTTATACTTACATGTGCCTCGTCTGCAGGTATTCCACGCAAAGTTGGAAGTGCGCCCGAGTTTAGAAGAAGTCTCCAGGTTAATCCTGCCTTGTACGGACCAAAGTTGGAGAAACAGTCCGTTTTGAAGTGGTTAGCACACACCAACCGTTTTTTGCTAACTTCAGCAGGGACGTTGCCTTCAAAAATGAATTCAAGCCATGCTGCTCTTCTGTCCTCTGTGGCTGGGACAAGATGGAGTGATTTGTGCTCATTTTTACAGCCAACAACAGAACACTTTCCATAGCGTTTCGACATGGTGACTCCTAACAGGTGCTTCCGAATCGATAAAAAAAATGGCGGATATTCGAGAAGTGACTGCTGTACCTGGTGGGTGGAGACATGGTTACTTCACGGTCTGATGGGAGGGTGGGAATATGTAAATGTTTGGGAAGAACGCGTCACCGAACCCTGCCGATTTCGAACACATCGACTTCTATAATTAAATATTTAAATTACATGTATATAAAATCAGAAGTGAAATTGGAAATTTCAAAAAAGTCTATATGACTGCACATATATTAATGTGTGTAAATATTAATGGAGGTCGTGGTTTGATGGTCCAATTAAAAAGCTCCCAGATGATCATGTGGGTCGATGTGGGAGCAGGAGAGCCGAGGAGGAGGTGAAGGACACTGATATCGAGGATCACTTTGATCCTACGAGCTACATCCTCCCGTCTGATGTTGAGCCACTTCACTTTCCACATGCCGTCTGTTAATGAGTAGAACACAGGCAGCGTTCTTCAGACACGGCTGCTGGAACGCACGCCGAAGGTGACGTCTGGGCGGAGAGGAATCATGTAAGGAATTAAATTAGCGTTAATATAGAGGTGTTCTTCCCCTACGATCCCATAAGTCAAGAGCCAAAGAGCCTTTCCACACACAAGGAAAGTGACTGATAAAATATAGACGTGCAGGAAGTGAAGATGCTTTTACAGCTCGGGTTATCGACAGAGATAGAAGAGCAAATAAACAACACGTATCACAATGACAAGATCAATTCATCAACTAGAAACAGAAGCCCAGAGCACATCCGAAGAATTGGCACGCGGGTCGATGTGTTAAAGAATCTGATCAATACCAATCTCTTCATCCTGATCCACCTCGGCCTGCTAGTGTTGCAGCGCTCACTCATACAGTTAACTAGAAGCCTGGAGAGACAATAGTCTTTTTTATAACATATGTTGACCCCCTGTTCGATTCCCTATGAGTTTAAATGAGACCAGCAGCGATGGTTTCACTGGGGTAGACTGGTCCCATCATTGAGGTAAACATGAGACTGCAGCTCGGTACTCAGAGGAACACGTGATGAGAGAACGTGTGTTTAAAATGGTTCATTAAGTTCGCAGATGCAGTCTGAATCAGCTGAGAGGTCGCAGCAGTAGGCAGAGGTTGCCATGGTGATGATAACACCTCGCATCTAACTGAGTGAGACAAGGATTCAGCTGAGAGACACCTCTCGAACTCTGGCATATCACTCGAAGATATATCACCTCACTGTTTCGATGGTGTGAGACAGGAGAGATGTAAATCATTTGTTTGTCCTTGTCAGAATATATGAAATACAGTGAGTTATAACAGTCACTTGGGGGGGGTCATGAAGCATGGACAGTAGGAATGTGTGCAGCTGTGCTAGGACCAGTAAAGGGTAAAAATGCAGAAGGTGAGTCGCTCAAAGAATGAGCAAGCGACAGTGGTCATCTTCCTGTTGTTGCTTCATGCTGTGGCAGCCTGCAGCTCAGGTTCCATTTACAGACTTCCAGTCAGACACTCAACGACACATGACTCGATCTTTGTATATTAATAATGGGCATTGGTGTTGTTGCACTGCAGACAGGAACTCTACCCGTTCATCGTCCGCTTGCACAGTCTCTCTCTTCACTGTCCTGTGGGAGTTCCTCCACTTCCCTTCCTCTGTTTGTACGATGCATGTATGAAGGTTGTACCGCTGTTCTGTCGCCATATGCTGCTGACCTCAGCCCCCTCGCTGCCTCTGAATTATTCAACGGTTCACGTCAATAATTCAATCTTTAATACATGAAAAAAAATGCATAAATTGGATTTAAAATATTCAAATGCATTAGACCTCCAGAGATGCTGCTGCCTCTGTATTAATATTAAGAAGCTTGTCATTTCTCATGTTCGGGAAGTAAAGGATTTCCTGAATGAGTCATATTTACAGACTCTGTATTCATAAGGTAAGAACAGTAGAACAGTCAGTGTCACCTTCATAAGCCAGAAGTATTTAAAGAGTAAGTTCTCTCATAGAGATCTTAATATTAACGTCTTAATATTCCTAATGTTCAATGTCCTAATGTACCTGTTCAACATTAGTAGAACTCCGGCTCCTCCAGGTGACCCGTTCCAGGCCTCCCTACCAGCACACAGGAGGTTCAGATATTGATTCTGCATGTTTTATTCCATCCCAGTCATGTATTTTTAATAAAGCATTGTTGCATTAAAAATAAAATTTCTTTCACCCCCCTGAAACAAACTGTTTTCAGGTCTTTCATAAGACATGTTGTGAATTATTGAACCTGAACCCAGCGGTTCAGACACAATCCCAGGTGAGAGAGGCGGTACAGAACAGAACAGTCCAACTGTAAACCTCCAATCGGAGGTGTTCCTCCTCAGTTTCTCACCTCTGTAACCCGGCGTTATCGCCTTCCTTCGCCTCAGCCTCTCAGAAGGTGTGACCGCGGCAGCTGCAGGCTCTCTACAATGTGAAAATGAAGTGAGATGAGCAGACGCGAGCAGTAAGATGGTGCTTCATCTGCGACATTAACGCACTGTAACGAAGGCAAACACAACTGCAGGGTGGCCGAGGTCACGGCTCCAAAATGGAAATGTCACAAAGACCTTTGTGCTCGCTGCAATTTGACATTCAAATCAGTCATTTGTCATTTCTGCAAATGATGATCGTCCCCGGTGGGATGTACTGAAACCCACACA
>CAAKHC010019397.1:0-16076 GCA_901007825.1 Macroramphosus scolopax | reverse complement strand
TTTTTTTTGTGTTTTTGGGGGGGGGGGGGGGGGGGGGGGGGGGGGTGCACATCCAGTGTTTCAAGCATTCAATGCAAGTACAGAATCCGTCTTCAAACTCTGACAAGATCTTATAAATGAACTTATAAAGTTGACTGTATGTAAACGTCTCCGTCCGTGCACCAGGACCATTCAGTCCAGTCGTGATGCTTCGTCACGGCCCTGGACGTACAGACACCCTTCAGTGTCTGTATGAGACGCAGCCGGCCGTCCATTGACTCCAATATGAAGCTCTCAGCTGCTCCGGCAGCGGTGCAACTTTCCCTGACAAAAAGTCTGCAGAGTAACCTCAAATATAATCTTTCATTAACCTTAAACATTTGTTTTTTGTGCCTAAACCTAACGTATTACAACGTATTGGACCTCAGGATCAACGATGAGGACCTGATGGCTGCAGACAGGAGTTGATCACCTGCGTCCTGCTGCAGCCGTGTTCCCTCCATCCTCCCATCCTGCCTCCTTATGTGAACTTTTCTGCTGTATATTGGTACTTAATGGGTTAACAGTTTTTCTGAAAGACTGTTGCGTCTCATACAGACGCCAAAGTGGGCCAAGTTGTACGTCTAATATATAGAATATATTCCTGCTTGTTTCCATTTGATTTGATTTGTGTTTCCACAGGGGACATCAGTCAATTGAGCATTTTATTGAGCACAATCTTTCTTTATTAATCATGCAAAGAGAAGAGACAGTCTAAATGTCATGGACGCGGCGGAAAGACCCGACTGTGGGATTCATGGCTGCCCACTCGTTGTAGCGGCGGTATTCTCCCCTCTCCAGTAAGTACTGGCGCCCCCGGTAGCTGGGCAGCTCAAAGAAGACCCAGCTGCCATCCGGCACGCGGGCAGAGTGGACCTCCCAGAGGTGCCAGCGGTCGGGCAGGTGGTTCACATCTTCAGTGCACTCCAGCATCTGACCAGCAAAGTCAGGCCGCTCGAAGATGCGAATTCTGAACACACCAGACGTCTGCAAGACAAAGATCAGGGTTGAGTTTGGAAACCAGTGACTGCATCCACCTTGGGAGCACTTTGGTTTACTTGTTAGTTTTTAGTTGTAACTTTGTCTTTCTTAGTGAAAATGAAACGTGTTCACCGCACACAGTGCCATGCATGGTTATCTCAGACCATTGTTTGATTCCCGTTTGTACAGATTACATTCATTACTCTTAGAGCCTCTCATACATTGCTGAACTCACGTTTCGTATACTCCGGCAGGACCTAATGCTGTCATTGTAGCCCATCCAGCGCTGGTAATCGGGGTACTCCCCCTTGGTCAGGACGTACTGGTAGCCAAGGAAGTTGGGCCTCTCGTACAGAACCCAGGCGCCGCTCTCCACACGAACAGAGTTGCAATGGCTGAAGTGGGTGTTGAGCTCAGGACAGTCGCTGGTGCACTCGTAATATTGACCGTGGAAGTTCCTGTCCTCGTAAAAGATGATCTGTGAATGGAAAGATGAAAAGATGCATGTCGTAAAGGCAACGTTCTTCTCAAGCAATTCAAATCAACAACACTGAGCCTGCCTGCTTACCTTTCCCACCCGGTCCATGTTTGGATCTTGCACCAACTTTTTGCGAACAGTCTGTTTATGCCACTTTTCACTTACACAACTTTCTGATCAGACCCGGCCCAGTTTTATATATATACAGAGTGTGTTGGCACACTGAGATGCACTTTCAGGAGCATCATTGTCATGGTAATTGCCTCAGCGTTTATTGTATATCTGCACAAAGCTGAGCCTGCAATTACTAGTGACAATGTGATCAACAAGTGGCTTCATGGTCTCTTTTGTTCTAGTGGCATATGCAGATTCTCTCACTCAGAAATGTCCCTCATGTTCCACTGTCATATGCCACCTCTCTGACAGGTTTCATCTTGGTGGCATGCCGCTCTTCTTCCGAACTAACAATGTGTTTTACTGTCATATGCCAGCGCACACATTCGACCAACTGGCATCTGGAACAGAATAATGGGATGCAGCTGTGCTACTGATACAGTGATAACTGATATAGTAATATACTGTTATCATAGTTCTGAGAACCGTCGGAGGAACCAAGTCTTGATTACACACTGCAGGAACGATTGTAGTTCTTAGAACTACATTTTGAAAAAACTTTTTCAGCTCCTAATTCATGGTAGCTGCTTTATGATCAGAAGAGTTGCCCTGAGTGAAGCTGATTGTTCCAGATGTGAAGTGTGTAAAGCGCTGGCCGTGTGCGCAGCTGCTGTTAAGGTTTGCTTCTGATATTGAAACCATTCCTCACCCTCACCGTTTATCACGTGCAGAAATGCATGCAGAGATCCAGAAGTTGTCCCGGTCCGTCCTCCTGTCTGCCTGCACATCTGCACCTCAGTGCACAGCTGGCGGATGGGAGGCTCGTGATTGTGGGTTTATATCAGCGGTTGAATCTGTCTGCAACCACGAACCAGAAGGATTCATTGATGTGCAGCGATGGAAGACACCCTGCATTGTTTTATCATCATTAGCAGACATGATTTATTGGATATTTAACTGGTTAAAGTATAACAACTCCAAATGTCTTCTCATGGAGCCTTTCAGAGCTGCAACACTCCCCTTCTCCGGGAGGTACTGATGTTTAGATGTTGAAACACACACCAGCACCTCACAGGACCAGTTCTCCTTAATGATGTCATGTTTCCTGTCAATTTTGAAGATTGTCGGTCGAAGTTTCAGCATTTTTGGCCCTTTGATCTGAAGACAAATCAGTCATAGAAACGTGTGAAATTAGATGCATGACAAGGAATATATGCTTTTTCCATGTTCCTGTTTGTTGAGGCATCTCGAGGTTTATATTTCTTCTACATTCCTGCAGGATGTGACACACTCATTTGAAGAATCCTCAAACCTCCAGTCCCTTCAAGACAGTAGACAACTTCCTTTGATCAACTGAGGTGTGACGGGGGTCTGTAGACATTCTGGGGCTGTTTATTATCAGTGTTGATCGGATGAGTATTTAAAACACTTGCAGGATTAATATACTATAAGGGGGTTAAATGTTCCTCTTGTTAGCAGAGCTGCACATCAAAACACCCACAGCCACAAGGTGCTTCGTAGTTATTTATTTATTTGGGCAAATACAGTCAGTAGGTTATAAAGTATTTATCATGCATGCTGGTATTTATCATGGGTTTTATTAGGTTCATTTTTTAAGACATGAATGAGCGTTTTTATTATTCAACAGCAGCAATGATGTCACGCCGCGAAACAAAAAGAAAATGGCCAAAAACATTCATCATTTTTCAGATGTCCTCCGTAGAAGAGCCGAGACAGTGAGACGGGAGGAGTGGATGATGTTGGACAGCCTCAGGCCTGCTGTCCTAGAAATCTGTGATCATGCGGAAGGATCCCGCAGCCGGGGAGGCGGCGCCCCAGTCGGTATACTTGTGGTACTCGCCACGTTCCAGGAAGTACTGGTGTCCGTGGTAGTTGGGCTGCTCGTACAGGACCCAGGCGCCGTCCATCACCACGCAAGAGTGGAACTCCCTAAACTTGAGGGCCTCGTACACCGATGGGCAGTCCTCAGCACTCTCTGCAGCCTGGCCGCCAAAATCCTGCTTGTCGTAGAATCTGATCTTCCAGGACTTCCCGTAAACCTGCAGAGAGTCAAACAACATTACAAGAGCCTCTATTAGGTCCATTTCACAGCCTGTCTGATTCATTGAGAACTACAAATAGGTGTCTTGGCTGGTTTCCTAGTATCCTTCAATAAATGATGTGCATGTGCAGCCTGCTGCCAAATCATGAGCCTTTTTATCTCCTTTTTGTCTGTCGGCCTTTCACTGATTACTGCTTGGTTCGTGCACTCTGTGGCATTTCCCTGCAGCTGGACAAACCCCCTCTGCACAAAATAAACCCAGAAATGTTGAAGAAAAATCCCATTTCTCTTGCAGTTTACTGTTCTATTTATATATCTTGTTGTAGCCTGCTTATGGCAGTTTAGTTCAACGTCTACCTGCTTTGTCTGTAAGAGAAGAGCAGCACTGAGCTTACGTTCTTGATAAAGCGACAAGACTTGATGCTGTCATTGAATCCCATCCACTTGAGGTGATCGGGGTATTCCCCGGGGCTCAGGACGTACTGGTACCCGGCGTAGTTTGGACGCTCATACAGCACCCAGCAGCCACTCTCCACCTTGATGGAGTTGCAGCGGTTGAAGTAGGAGCGCAGGTCGAGGCAGTCGGTGCTGCACTCGTAGTTCCGGCCTTGGAAATTCGCCTCCTCATAGAACACAATCTGGATGTGGAAGGAGATGAAGGTAAATCCCAGCCCAAACATTGGAATGAATACAACACCGTTTCCATGAATTTCTCATTCTGCTCCTCAGATCTTGAAAAGCTGTCTGATAAACTTTCTGTTGCTCCTTACCTTCCCCATTTTTGCTGATATTGTTTGCCTCCCAGGCAGCAGCGGCTGTGTTGTGGTTTATATCGAAATGCAGAATGTGCAGACGAGGGAAAGCTATTATCATCTAAATTAGCTGATTTGCATACCAGCAAAATGGTCAAGTTTGATTTCCCTTTGTCCACATTTGATGGCCTCGTATCAAAGCATTGCCCGGACTGAAATGTGAAGCACACACATGACACTTAATGACAACTGTGTGACTGTTGTCTTCATCGGAAGTTTCTTATTTGGTCTTTAACAGCAGCTTTCTTCTGTGGGAGAAGCTTTTTATTTTGCTCTTCGTCAGATCAAATTAACTTTGTAGCTGTGTAATGCCTGCATGTCTCACACAAGTTGCTCGTAGCACTCAGGGGACGAGACGGGTAATCAAGTGAAGAAAGACCTGCTGCAAAATGTAACAACATAAAATCAATGACAGAACTAATAATGAGAGACCGTCTATTGATTTCACACCGGCTGCGTCGCAACTCATCTTCTAGCTGTGAAGTTAAAATGACTGTAGGACAGGGGCGTAAAGTGGGTGCATTGATTGTGTGAATGCATCTTGCACAGAGGGCGGCGAGGAGGTGACGTGGCTCAGAGAATATAAAACCTCCAAACTGCCTCTGTGGTGGCTCCTGCTGCTTTATTTCAGCTTGACGACACACACACACACACACACACACAAGGTGAAACTAGACCTGTCACACACTCATCGCAGGTGGGAAGAAGCAAACGTGCTGCACTAATGTCACTTTGTTCTGGGACTATTTTCTTTCTGTGGTACGTTGTTTGTTTTCAGATTAGCTGCAGCTCTTAGTGAGCAAGATACTGGACCTGACCCGGGCCAGCTGGCACCTCGCATGGCTTCCTGCCATTTGTTTGATCAGACACAAGTTGAAAAGCGCTATTTATTCTGTGTTTTCAGATTATGAAACGTCCTTTTTTCCTGCTTACAGTCATTTTTCTTCTCAGCCACATTACATGTTTAAATAAATACACACAACATAATGTGTGATGCTGATGTGATCTGGTGCCGTATAGGTGATATAAAGGTGTCATCCCAAGTCGACAGGCATCCGCGATGTGAACAACAACCGACATGCTGAAGCAAAGTAGAACCAATCGAATTGTGTTTCTATCTAACTCAGGTTTTCCTTGTTACTCTGAGAAATTCCAACCGCTGCGGGCCGGTTCTTCCCCCTCCTCTCCTGCCTTGTGTCTTCCATCCATTTACCCTCCCTTTGTTCTGGATCATGATGGCACAAATGAAATTAACAGAGATGGCAGAGCTGCTTATTCATCAGCTTCCACATAATTTGAATAACAAAACCGTGTAACAGCGCGTATCAAGTATAAAAGCCGCCTGGCAGCCGCAGGTTGTTGGACAGATTCCCACAAAGACAGAACATCAAACATGGGCAAGGTATGTAGAGAGGACAGCAGGAAACTTTCGGGGGAAATAACAGCCTGCACATGATTCAAACTGGTGGAAATGAAAAAGGAAAGTGACATAAAAATGTACAAAAAATACATTTAAAAAAATAAAAGTGTTGTTTGCTTTGATACAGATCATCTTCTACGAGGACAGGAACTTCCAGGGCCGCTCTTACGAGTGCACGAGCGACTGCTCGGACTTGTCCTCCAACCTGAGCAGGTGCCAGTCCTGCAGGGTGGAGAGCGGCTGCTTCATGGTCTACGAGCATCCCAACTTCATGGGGAACCAGTACTTCCTGAGGAGGGGCGAGTACGCCGACTGTATGACTTTTGGCATGAGTGACTCCATCCGATCCTGCCGTCTGATTCCTCAGGTGAGATCATAGAGACAATTTTAAATGTCTTAGTACAAACATGTAGTGTGTATTACCATGTTTAAAATACATCTCATGAATTCTAGCATGACTACAATCTTTATCTGTCATTTGTCTTCTTCATGGACAGCACCGAGGATCCTACAGGGTCAGGATCTACGAGAGGGAGCAGTTCCAAGGCCAGAGCCACGAGCTGCTGGAAGACTGCGAGAACATCATGGACCGCTTCCGCATGTCCGACACCCAGTCCTGCAACGTGATGGACGGCCACTGGCTGATGTACGAGCAGCCCAACTACAGAGGCAAGATGATGTACCTGAGGCCCGGAGAGCACAGGAGCTTCAGGGACATGGGCTACAACGGCTTGAGGCTCAGCTCCATCAGGCGCATCACTGACTCCTGCTGATTACGATCGGGATAATGTATTGTCAAATAAAGTGAAAGAGAATGAAATGCCTTGTCATCTTGTCATCAGATGGTTTGAGGGATGAATCTACATCACTGGTGCTCAGCTGCACATAAGGCTCCTCATCTACTGTTTTCAGACAATCACAACACTCCTTGAACAACCTCTTCAAATAAAGCAATATTTATAATGTATAGGTCTTCTTCTGCAAGCCAGAGTGAGGTACACACACATATATATATAAATACAGCATTAAACCCTTGCATATGAAATGGTACGTGGTTGTTCATGCTGTTATCTGCATGAGAAGGCCACAGATGTAACTGAGACACAGTAAAAGTTGTGAGCCCGGATAAATCCTACATCGACTTTATCACATCATCAGCAAACCTCACATTGTCAGCGTTGTGACACTCGGTTGGACGTTTGTCGTGCATTTATTCGGACGTATTACAAATAGGACAATATTTCGATTATGGTGTTTAAGAGGCACGGCCGAAGGTTGGACATTTCCTCCCTAATTTGGACGTTGTGACGCTGTCGTTGTTTGTGCGGCTTCACAGGCCAACAGGCTCAGGAGGATTCAGCTTCTACGACAGTTGGATATAACAGCCACATGGGCTGCGTCCCAACACTTTCCTGGAAGCTATTGAACATCAAGCAGTTTGACTTCTGTACGTGTCACATGTCTGCTGCGAGAACTCCATCAGGACTTCATAGTGTGATTAGGATGTATGTCTACAACACATTTCAATAGCTGAGTTCGTAATACTACTAATGTCTTATTTTCGGAGTTCTTCCTCCGACTAGTCCGACATACTCCGACTATGACCTTATTCAGGGTTATCAGGACATCAAACGCCAGCGTTTTAATCATGTTTGTCTAATATAATAGAAACCAAACGATTCTTCAATGGAAAGAAGAGATGTCTTAACCAGAACTGCCCAAAGTGGTTGAGATGTTTTCAAACGTCCAGGATGATGGTGACATAATGTACCTGCGGTCTCCTGCACTGGACCCTCCTGATGCAGGGAATCATTCAGCTCTTCAGCACATCGTCAAATATTATATCACAGTTGGGTGGCAGCGCTGCATGTATTTTAAAAGTATTAACCTCCACCAAATATTCTTGGGGTCTATTCTAAAATGAAAGTGATCCAAAACTAGGACGTCATGTGATGCACAAAGGACGTCTGCCCACTCGTGTTTTATAAATAAATATTTGCTCCACACGAGTGGAACAGACATGCACACATACACACACACACACACACGCACGCACGCATGCACACACACACACACACACACACACACACACACACACACACACACACACACAATTACATAATTGGTTCCAGAACTACTGTGACTCTGATCTGACGTCTTTTAACCAAATCACACATTTAGGATCTTCTATAAATCTTCCATGAAACCTCCTGTGAAACAGTTTGGAACAAACATCCTCCACAGAGTAGGAAGTCCATTAAAGCCAACTGATGAGCATGTGGCTCTTCTGCTACAAACAACCGACCGAAGTTAGAGGCGAACCGTGTCCGTCCGACAGAGACAGTGAATGTGTTTCCTGTTCTCTGAGGTGTGTCGGGGTTTCCTTCAGCTTCATTTCTTGTAGCTACTGAAGAAAACGTGCTGTCAGTTTGTTTGTGTGTTTCTTATTGATTTATGTTCCCCCTCTTCTGGTGCAGATGTGTAATATTTATTTTGTATTTCCTTTTGTTGTCCACGTCGGGGATCAATAAAGCCCGTCTGTCTATCTCAGACACACACAGACGTATTTTACTGGTGTTACTGGACATGAAGGTTTGATAGAACAATACAATCGTTGTGACACGTCTCCTCATCCAGACTTTCTTCTCATATTGAGCATGAAATATAATCCTAATGATTAAAAGATCACTGCTGTCAGAGAATAATGAAGGTTTCTTCAGGGACATCAGGTCGATCAGAACACAAACTTTGCACCCTTATGATGAGTAAATACAACACAGTGCTAGTCGCCACACTGGCAGTGTCCCACCTGATTCATTTGCATCTGTCACCCATCTGTACCCCATAGGCGAGCAGTTGGCACGGCACCAGGTGCATACAGTCTGGAATAATAACCATTTACAGACTGATTTAACAAACATTATAGTCCCGTATGCTAAGCTGCTGAGTCAGAAACCCACAACAATGGCTCCATAGATCTTTTAGCTATCATGATGGGTATAAAAGTGACTCCGTGTGGGCAAAGTAGCAGTGCAATCAGGGATCGATCTGGACACCAACATGGGCAGAGTAAGAGAACGTTTTTATCTTGCAATTAAGGTGTGAACATGAATTCAACATTTAGGATCATATGACTTTGTATTTATGGAAATATAAATGTTTTCTTGTGTAGATTATCTTCTATGAGGACAGGAACTTCCAGGGTCGCTCCTATGAGACCAGCAGCGACTGCGCCGAGCTCACCTCCTACCTGAGCCGCTGCAACTCCTGCAGGGTGGAGAGCGGCTGCTTCATGGTTTACGAGCGCCCCAACTTTATGGGCCACCAGATGCTGGTCAGGAGAGGAGAGTACCCTGACAACCAGCGCCTGATGGGAATGACCATGAGTGATTGCATTCGTTCCTGCCGCATGATCCCCATGGTAAGAAGACGTGTATTCATGATTGACTCGTGTGTCTGAAGTCTCTCAGTTTGTCAACACAAAGTGATCTTCTGCTTCTTCTTCTCCGTCGTTTTACAGCACAGGGGTCCGTTCAAGATGAAGATCTACGAGAGGGAGAACTTCGGAGGTCAGATGAGCGAGCTGATGGACGACTGCGACTCCATCCAGGAGCGTTACCGCATGTCCGACTGCCAGTCTGCTCACGTGACAGACGGCCACTGGCTGATGTACGAGCAGCCCCACTACAGAGGCAGGATGCTGTACCTGAGGCCCGGAGAGTACAGGAGCATGAGAGACATGGGGATGGGTCCTATGGACATGAGGATCGGATCTATCCGACGCATCATGGAGTCCTGTTAGACATTGTAATTTATTGATATTAATAAATTGTTAACATCTTCAAAGACGTTTTTGATTCATGCCGGCCTCCTAAACTTTAACCAGTGAAAAAAAAACTGCATAAATGATCAACATCCAACCAGTCCTGTATGTTTTAGGACCGCCAGGTGTAGCGAACGGCACTATAATAATTACTGTATCCCACATAAGACTATAAAAAATAAAAAATGGTGGTTGTGAGACGCTTCCTGCTCTAATGTAGTAAAATAATAGCTTATGTGAATGCTGTAGGCTGATAGTGTGCTGCATGCAGGTGTCCAGTAATGAAGAAATGTGTGTGCAAATATCAAGACAACACAAAGTCAAAACTCCATTTGTGGCATAAAGACTCTTTCCATTGAACATAAACGGGCTGGAGAACTGCACGTGGAACTCAAAGCATTAACGACGTCATTGTTTGTCATTAATTACACCTGAGCTTCGCCTGTTAGGGCCAGAAATGGACCCTTTGTTTCTGCTGGACACTTTATAATACCACATGAAGAACACAACAAATGACCAATGTTTTTACATTGCATAAATAACATTTCCTTTTGTAGCACTGAAATGAATAAATACAGATAGGATAGATGACGGATTGTTATCCTCAGTCCATCAATGCTCCACTGAGAAGTCTGAGGTTGAGGCAGGTTGTGCAAATCTTGGGAGAAAGTCATTCATAATGAAAACGCTAACAATGGATGACATGGAAGAGATTTGTTCCCCTAGTTATAAACTCTCTCCTCAGAGGAGCTCCTCTCACTCATCATGTCTAACCGAGCCACCACCTTCCAACCACATCTCTCCTTCCTCACCACCCTCCCACTATGATCTTATCCTCCAGCTCTGCACACACAGCAGTGACGATCTGCTCCTGCAAACTTGCCCTTAACAACATTTCAAAACTTCCATTCCTTGCAAGAGGATCTACACAACCCTTTGGTCCAGGCACTTGTCATTTCCTGCCTGGACTCTCATGAGTCGTTGACCGGGTCATCAGGGTCACCTGAGTTAACGTCTGCCTGGGGAAGGATCTCAGGACAGCATCATAAATGGTTGATGGGCAGTGTCATTGAGCCCTCATCTGTTTAGCAAGTTCTTTCAAAGATAAGCTTGCTTTACTCAAGTTGACGTACACATTCTATATATTCAGTCCTAAGATCTTCTGCAGGCAGATTAACAGCCAGCCAGAACTGAACCCCCCTGATCCTAATGACTCACATGATGACCGGGTGGGACGACCCACGGCTGGTTTAATGACCCCGGACTCTCCATCCGTCAACAAGGTCAGAAGAAGCCATCTGATGAGAACGTGTGGTTGTATATGTGGCAAATTGATATTTATTAAAGTTCTGTTTCCAGAAATGTGTAATAATTTCTACTTTATTAGCAACACTCTTAGCAACCTCCTGCAGCGATGATCAAATGATTTGATGGTCTCCATTCGATAAATAAATAAATGATATTGAGATATTGGAGGTCTGTGTGAATGCTTTTTTTGTTTTATTTTAAATTGTGTCACCTAATTCTTCTTTTCCACTTCAACATATCAGGCTCTAAAATAAACGTGTGTATTTGTACACAGTCTGTATTTGGGAGTTAAATACATTCTCCCTTCATATCCCCTTTGTATCTCAAAGCCAAACGAACAAAAATAGTTGTGTCTGTTTTTGACATGTACAGCTGAACGAACATCAACTTACTATCCTAAATTATCCTGTGTGGTTATCATCGAGGCAGCCATGACGTGTCGTCACTGTTATCACTCTACCAATTATCGTTTCAACATTAAAATAATCATTTGCATATAACAATTGATCCTGCGTGAAGCCCTCTCGAAAGTTCTCCTCCTCTAATGTAGATATTTGATGACATCACCAGTTGCTGGGTAGTTATTTAACTTTTAAAGTGATATTTGGTAGATAAAAAAATTGGTAGCAAAGTGTATCTCTGAGTGTCAAATGTTTAGTATCTCTCAGTAGTCGTAGGTAGTAAGTGTATCATCCCTCACATTGTGGGAAATAGACATGGCTGTCATATTATGGATGGAAGCTTCTCTCTATATCCTCTATGTCAGACAACAATACTGCGTGTGAACAGAACATGCATTTCCACCAGAGGGGTACAGCACTAGATAATAACCCTTTAATGCCCAGACTGCTCAGTAGGCTTCTATGGCATGTTGCTGCGTCAGGCTTTTGCACAATAGAAGCCCTCCGAACCTTTTTCACACGATGCAAGTATAAAGGTAACGGACACCACCGCTAGGAGGAATATACAGCAGTCGCAGCTCAGTCCTGAGGAACAACCACAAGATCGTAACCATGGGCAGGGTAGGTACAGTCGGGATGGTGCATTAAAACATTTCTTGGCTTTGGAACAGGTATTAATAAATAAGGTGACATCTTTGTCCTCTCAGATCATCTTCTACGAGGACAGGAACTTCCAGGGTCGCTCCTATGAGACCAGCAGCGACTGCTCTGAGCTGACCTCCTTCCTGAGCAGGAGTCAGTCCTGCAGGGTGGAGAGCGGCTGCTTCATGGTCTATGAGCGTCCCAACTTCATGGGAAACCAGTGCTTCATGAGGAGGGGCGAGTACGCCGACTACATGAGCATGATGGGAATGAAGGAATGCATCAGGTCTTGCCGTATGATCCCCATGGTACGACATTCAAAGTCTTTAGATATCATTTAAATTATAGTCTCGTCTTCTGGTTGTTTGACATATCTGATGTTTTCACTTTACAGCACAGAGGCCAGTTCAGGATGAAGATCTTCGAGAGGGAGAACTTCAGTGGTCAGATGAACGAGCTGGGCGAGGACTGTGACAACATCATGGACCGTTACCGCATGTCCGACTGCCAGTCCTGCCAGGTTATGGACGGCCACTGGCTGATGTATGAGCAGCCCCACTTCAGAGGCAGGATGATGTACGTCAGGCCCGGCGAGTACAGGAGCTTCAGGGACTTCGGCATGAGCGGCAACAGGCTGATGAGCATGAGGCGCATCATGGACTCTTGCAACTAAATGTTCAATAAAGACTAACTAAAGTGACTTGTTCTCCTCCTCTGCAGTTGTTTCATTGGTTGCTTTTATTTGGTGTCTGGCTGGGATGAATGAGAATTAGGCAAAATCCTTATACGGGTCATTCAGGCCAATAAGAAACACTAAATATTAGAAAGACAACACACATATTTCCTTCACATGTATTTGGTCTTTTCCTTTTGTAGAACAGAAACAAAAATGCAAAGCACCCGACTGCTGCTGCTCACAATTCATTTTCTTGATTAAAAATTTACATAAACAGTATACATATATATATATATATATATATATACTTGTTTACTTCTGGTAAATTACTGAATGATAAAATATCTTTCCTTACCAGTAAAATATTTAAAAACTAAATTTGGGGTTCAATAAGTGCATTGATCACGATGTAAGAGTCACATGAATGTATGATTTTGTAGAAATCATGTAAATTAATATATATATTATATATTTCTCAGCTTAAAGATTTGTACTAAGCGTAATAAAGAAATGAACTTAGCGTCATCAGGTTTAGCTGTATGGATTTGAAGACATGGGAACAAAAAAATCTCTTGATGCGTCTACTAGACAAGAGATATTTGAATTAGCATCACCGATTCAACAATGTTAAGCATGTCACGAAGCACGAAATTAGAGAGAACAAGGGGAGCGAAAGGAAGAATGACGTTCCCACAAAGGAGCCCGTTCTCCCAGGTTGTCAAACAGCGTCACCTTGTCAAAGCCCTCGGAGCAGCGTGTCCATTAACAGCAACTGCTCCGCCCGCCGTGTGAGTGACGCCTGCCGGAAAGTCACCAAAATCGTTGCCTTGATTGTGCATATTTTTGTACTTATTTTTACAAGAATCTTTTATATTTTGTTAATATATGTCATGTTTTTTTCCTTCTATATAAGTGAGTGAAAATAAACATCTTGAATCTTAAATCTTGAATTCTTTCCCTGGGAATCAAACATCTTCACCTGTGTAATCGTCCCGTCAATGTGCTTTTCAGCTGACTTACATCATAGCAAGAGAAAAATATCCAAATATATCAGAAATGCAACCATGCCATCTAATTGTATTTTGTTGTTGTTGTTTTTTTTAATTTACAATAAACAACATTTCTCCATGTAGAGCTGATAGTGTCATCAATCAACATTCCACATCATTTCTCTTTTGCTCAGCAAGCTCAGTTGGAAGTACCGTTGCCATGGCAATGCCCATCCATGACTTTGGGAGCAGAACTTCTGCAGGAGCACAATAAGGAAGGTTGTATTCATTGGGCTGTTGAGCTTGAATATCAACATGTTTTCTCCAGAATCAAATACTCCTTTTTTTAATGACTCACAAGCCACACACCTGTAAGTACGATATCTGTGTATCACTGGTGTGAGTCAGGTAATTGAATGAACCTGAATCTACACCAGCAATGTGCTTATCTCAGCTACTGTACAGCAGATATTTTCAATGTCATTATCATCATTTGTGCAAATACAAGTGAGCAATATGCTCAGACAAGTGAAACTTAAAGGAAACAACAGTAGCAACAATAAGAAGAGCGAAAGAATAAACAAAATGATACATAATCAAACTTAATATCTTAGTCCTGGTTTGTGTGTGTTAGTGTGTTTTTAACCAAGTGGATGAATGAATGAATGTCTAACTGAAAAAATAAATATAGGATTAAAGCGATATTAATCTAGATCTCTGTTGGGCCACGAGGAAGAGGAGGCTCCAAGGACAGTTTAGTTACCCGTTTGAAAAGAACATACATGTGTTTAGTTGAGAAGCTCTTGTAGTTTTAAGTGAAGACAAAAGTGTTGTGTACAAGCAACATGTCATGTACTGTACAGAAAAATACTCATACAGAACCAATTGATATCCCAAAACAATTTTCTGAAAATCGTATGCTCTGTTCTTGTTAAAGGAAAATTCTGTTTTGAGGTTGTGACCCCGTTGGTACATGGGTAAGCACCTCAAAACTCTATAGGCCTTTAACGTAGGTTGCACGGTCAGGATTTTGAACAATAGAGGGGCAAACAGTCTTTGTCTCTTGCCAGGTATAAATGTAACATGTACAGACAAACACAGTATCAGTTCAAAAGCAGTCCTCTGAGAGACCTGGGAAACCACCACCACTACCATCACCATGGGCAAGGTAGGAAATAACATCAACAAAATCAGCTATAATTGGTCTACAGATATGTAAAGGTACAATGCTGGTAATTAAAACCATCCAATACTTTCTGCTTTCAGATCATCCTCTACGAAGAAAGAAACTTCCAGGGCCGCTCTTATGAGTGCATGAGTGACTGCTCTGACATGTCCTCCTACCTGAGCAGGTGCCAGTCCTGCAGGGTGGAGAGCGGCTGCTTCATGGTCTACGAGCGCCCCAACTTCATGGGAAGCCAGTACTTCATGAGGAGGGGCGAGTACGCCGACTACATGAGCATGATGGGAATGAGCAGTGGTGTCAAGTCTTGCCGTATGATCCCCATGGTAAGTCTAAAACAGAGAAAAGAGAGAATATTTCTTCCTGAAAAGAAGCTTTTCACAAATTGAAAAATGTGTCTTCACAAAAACAGCACAGAGGTCAGTTCAGGATGAAGATCTTCGAGAGGGAGAACATGAGCGGTCAGAGTCACGAGCTGATGGACGACTGTGAGAACATCATGGACCGCCTGGGCATGTCTGACTGCCAGTCCTGCAGCGTGATGGAGGGCCACTGGCTGATGTACGAGCAGCCCCACTTCAGAGGCAGGATGATGTACGTCAGGCCCGGAGAGTACAGGAGCTTCAGGGACATGGGCATGAGCGGCACCAGGTTCATGAGCATGAGGCGCATCACTGATATGTGCTAATTGTACAGTTTCCTTCAAATAAATAATGTAACTTTCTAAATCCTGGTGTTGTGGTAATTATTAGTAGGAAATCTAGAAATAGAGACATTATCTAACTGAGGATTCAGCATTTAGTTAAGAGACGTATTAAATTAAAAGCTACTCTACACTAGGGTCATTTTTATTTCCATGCTTTGCGGATTTGTAGGCAAACCAAACATGGGATTAAAAAAAAAACTACAATATTTCGAACAACAAAAATAACAAGACTTCTACACATACAGCAACAATATCAGGCAATGTTTATAGTCAAAGACATGCAGGTCAAAGACACAAAACAAATTGGATTTCTAGTTCGCCCAGAAGCCTCAAGCAACTGGCTAATTTATTTGCTAATTTGTCAAATGTTTTTCTGAACAAAGTTGAAGTTTGCAGCTTCAACCACAGCCCATCAGACATGCTGCTGTGGGAACAGACAATAATAATATATGTTTACAGTCAG
>CAAKHC010019395.1:9714-20926 GCA_901007825.1 Macroramphosus scolopax | reverse complement strand
GAGGGGGGGGAGAAAAAAAGGGGGGGGGGGGGGGGGGGGGGGGGGGGGGGGGGGGGGGGGGGGGGGGGTGAAGCAGGAAAAGGAATAGACCGAGGACACGGAGAGAGCTGGACGGAACAGGGTGGAGACTCAGGGAGGTGGAGGACGGAGGTCACGTGATGACTTGAAGAAATGAAAAGAGATTAAAGAAGATTAATAAAACAAAGCTCCAGATTCTTTAAATCACCGTGGAGAATACAGACGTCGTGTTAAGTGTTCAGGTTTGAACATTCAGTGGTTAAATGAACTTTTAACTTTAAAACATCCTTAAATCCATCGTCCGGTCTGGTAATACCACTACGCCCCTCAGGAGGCGATAGTGAGTCTGAAGAATCAGCGCCCCCCAGAGGTGATGTGATATCACAAACAAACCCGACGTACTGAGCTTGTTGATGATGTCACAAACATCACCACGTAACTAGAAATGCAGGCGGACGCCTCGCGTGACGGTTCTCCGATAACAGCGTTATCTTGATGTTTGTTTTTCCAGGAGAAGCAACGTTTCCTGACGGACGTCCTCCACGAGGTGATGCTACTGGACGGCCTAAGCTCCTCCCACCCCATCTCCCAGGAGGTGGAGCAAGCGACAGACATCGACCGTGTCTTCGACTGGATCGCTTACAAAAAAGTACGAGCGTGAGATAAAAGATGTGTGTCAGTTAGTTCTTTGTGTTTGACGGTGTATTTCCTTGTGCTGCCTGCAGGGGGCGGCGTTGATCCGAATGCTGGCCAATGTGATGGGACAGCCGCTGTTCCAGAAAGGACTCAATGTGAGTTAGTGTGCTGCAGCTCCGGAGAGTTCTTCTTTGTGATGTTATTGAAGTGTTGTTCTGGACCAGCTGACCAGCTGCTGCCCAACAGAGACTCAGTGATTAGTTACATCACCAGACACCAAAACCTCCATTGCTCATCTTTTATTTAATTTAAATACGACTTATTGAACACAGACTACCAAAGAGACACGCACGCCTCCTCGCGGTCGGTCCATGAGATGATACCGTGTCGCCGGTTCGCCTGGCCGAGGTGTGAAAGGTGCACCAGCAGGGGGCGATAAAAACAATCCTGCAGGGGAGTGAACATGTTCACCTCCTGAGTGGTGTCGAGGTCGAAGCACTCGCCTGCCGCCGCGGCGCCACAGGTTCAATCCCCGGCGGCGATAACATTACTTATACATGTAGTATGGTGAGTGCATGAGATGTGAAGATGTTGAGGTCAGAAGCGGAGCGGTGCCAGGGGTGGTGCACGTCAGGCTACGCCACCGGCTGCGGTGGGAATCAACACCGACGTGTTTACAGCCTTGAAGATGAAACAAAGTTTACTCGGAACAAGCAGCTCAAGTTCTCAGTGACCTCACAGGAGCCAGTTTACAGTCAATACATCGATCCTGGTGGAGGAGTGAAGCACCGACTGCTGCAGGAGATCAAACAGATCAGAGAGGCAGCAGCACGAGACGAGTGTGTGTGTGTGTGTGTGTGTGTGTGTGTGTGTGTGTGTGTGTGTGTGTGTGTGTGTGTGTGTGTGTGTGTGTTAGGGTGTTTGATTTGTGAATCAGGACAGTCATTAATTAGTCCTGTCAGAATGGGCAGTGAACAGTATCAGTAGTGATAACGACGTTAATACATTACTGATGTGGCGGCGGCGGCTAACTGATTCTCTCTGGATGATGTTTCACGTCGCCGCAACTAAAAATAAACTTCAGTTATTCTGATGGATTTTATTTCACAGCAACAAAGCACTTTTTTATCTCCAGCCTGCCGTTACAGTAGGAGTGGTGTCATCAGAGGTAGGAGTGGGTTCATTATAGTTTTTGTTCTGAATACACACAGACAAACACACACAGACCTGCAGACCTTCAGACATGCAGACCTTCAGACCTTCAGACCAGGATGAAGGTCCACGTCTAAATATTTGTGTGCAACCTCATCGTCAACAGACGATGCTGCCGGCCTGAAAACATCTCGTTGACACAGGATGCTTCTTATCGCTGTTTGCTGTGTGTGTGTGTGTGTGTGTGTGTGTGTGTGTGTGTGTGTGCTTTATTTTATCTATGTCACCTTTACTGAAGCTGACATGAGCGGAGTCTCTCTCACAGACACACACACACACTCAGATTGTGTCGTTATCAAATGTGTTATCATGCTCCAATAAAGAGCTTCCTGACGCCTTATCGACCTCCACACACACGCCGACAGCTGACTGACTGAGAGGAACCGAGACACACACACACACACACACACACACACACACACACACACAGAGGAGTGTTCTCTATCCCTGAGCAGATCAGCGCTCGTTCTCGGTTGCTCGTCTGTGTTATCGTGTTCTACTCTCTCGCCCTTTTCCTGTTTTATTAGCGATACGACCAATCCGACGACCCCCCCCCACACACACACACACACACACACACACACACATCATAAGCGAACCCCCCTCGAGTCTTTTATGTATCACATGGTTCGATCCTTGTTTGTATGCTTTTCTATATAAATATGTGTTATTTTATTAATGTTCATTAAATATGAATCTGTGGTGTTGAAATATTTACAGCCGCTGTGACTCGTCTGACAATAGAAGTTCCAGGAGCTTCGTAATCAGGTCGCCCTCAAGTTGACGAGGCCTCAGAGTGACGTCACCTGAAGGACTTCACGACCACGTTGTCGATGAGAACATTACATACTTACAGTGTTCTCTTACGGGTTGAGAGACGGTCGTAACGTCCAAACACGCATCGCTCTGCTAGCATCTGGTTTCATTCTGTCAACTGACTTTTACTTAAGAAATACTTTAGTCTATCAAGGGACAGTTTGAGGTGCATGTATGTTCATTTACACACCAGGATGACGTTGTTCAGTCTGCAGCTGGTCAAGGGCGGGTCAGGATGCTGGGCGGGATGCCCTCCGCTGTCCTTTATACAATTGATCCTTTCTCACCATTTGTTTCCAGGATTATCTGCTGAGTCACATGTACAGCAACGCCGCCCGAGACGACCTGTGGAGCAAACTGTCTCAGGTAACGTCCACCCGCCGCAGAGACAAAACGACCAGAGGTTAAATATCTAACAAGAGATGCTCGTTGAGACCAGCTTGAGATGGTGAAAGTCTTGTCACCGTGGCAACCCGACTGACAGGCTGAGGCTTGTTTTCTTGTTTGATCTGATTCAAGTTTCTGAGTCAGAGACTTTGATTCGATTCTTCTTTGTGTTAATGAAGTCGAACCTGCCTCACTAATTACCTGTGAGCCAATCAGGTGTCTCATTACAGAGTTCCCTTGTTAAGAGACTTTAAAGTGAAGATTGATTAAAGTCTCATCAGGTTAATTGTGAGTCTCTGAGTGACCTGGGTAAACATTCATTGATCGATCAGTGTGTGGTATTCATTGATTTTTACCTGCTGCTTCTGGTCTTGTCCAGGCGATGCACTCGGAGGGGCGGGACATCGACATCGGAGCGATGATGGACGGGTGGACTCTGCAGATGGGCTACCCTGTTGTCACCATCAGCAAGAACCAATCAGAGCAGCTGCCCACTCATTACATCACCGTCAGCCAGGAGCACTTCCTGTACGGGCAGGAAGGCAGGAACAACAAAAGGTTGGATCATGTTGAAGATCAGTTTCTAGTTGATGGATGTTCAGAGGAGGGTCACCTGCTGCGGCGGCGACCTTTGGCCCGCACAAGACACCCTCTGGTGTCAATATCAGACGTCCTCGTCTCCTTGGCGTCAATATGTAGGCAGCACCTGTGCGTTTGAAGGCAGGTGGGTTGGTGGGCGCCACATTAATATCTGTGTCCGTCCGTGGTGAGTTGGACGGCTGATCCATTGCAGACCTGACGTCATCCGTCCGCTCGCCGCTGAGCAGATCCTCCCGGGAACAGGAAGTCCGTCCTCTCAGTGTTCGCCTGAGAAAGCACTTTTCCAGTTTCCCTCCACATTCTTTAGCACCTTTACATCTTTTATATTCATGTATATTTGATTCTTGATGTTTTATTCACGTCCTCCAGCAGTTGTTTTATCGACCCATTTTCTCCTCCATCAATTCTTCATCAGCCTCGTCTTCCACCTGTTCTTCACCTCTTTTCTCTTCGTCATGTTCCTGTACTCAAACTGACACTTACAGTCGTCACTTCTTTTTATTTGTTGCTCCGTCACTCCGAGTCGTTGTTGCTCCCGAGGTCTCGTCAGCTGATCACCTGAACCTGTTTGTTGAAGGTGGAGTAGAATTCTTCTGTTGCTCTTGTTAAGTCTCGTGGGGCTGCGTTCAGAGGCGCTCGGCGGTCCCGGGGCCTTCGCCAGCGCTTGTAAAGTTGTGCTTTTATCTGAGCTGCTGTCACGGCGGAACACAGCGGCGCCGGCAATCGATTGAACCCGAGGTTGATGCCGTTGTTTGATCCCGTGGAGCTGCGTTCACAGGCACAGCCGTGTCCCGCGGTGTTCCACCATGTTGACTCTTAATGCTCCAAGTTAAACTTGCGTACAGGAACACGCAATGAAATATGAATGCAGCCTGGCCGCTCTCTCTTTCCATTGTGACATATTTAAAGTGTAAAACTCTGCAGGCGTCCAGCTCTCATCCACCGGCCTCGCCGGAGAACCTTCAGCTGCGGATGCGAACACAAACTAGTCATCCAGATGTTGAGCAGTTGTTCATGTTGCAGAGGATCCACCTCTGAAACTCTCTGACTCAAACGTTCTCTCTGCTTCCACGTCCATCGTTTCTTTATTTCATGTTATTGAGTCTAATTGTACCGGGTTCCTTATTCAATCCACTGAGGAGGTCAAAGGTCAGGGCTAACAACAACACACCAGATCACATCAAAGGTTCCTCCAGAGTCGCAGCTCCAAACTGGTTCCTTTCAGTGACAGTTTATTCTCCGGGTGCTCTCCCCGTCTACCTGCTCTCTCAGTTGTTTCTATTTCAGGGAAACGTTCAAAAAGAAAAGTGTCTTTTGTTTCCTCGCCGTCAACTCGCCGACACACCAGGGAAATAAACGGCTTTATAAAGACGTGAGCTGACGGAGGCAGAGAGGACGAACCAGCTGATGGTCCAGCTAATGATACCGAGAGGAAACAGGAGTGCAGACGCCTCGTCAGCTGACGGGAGGACAGGAAGCTGATTGGACGACGAGTGTTTGACTTAAACAATGATATCTGATGAATTATTCAGCAGTCGGCTCGAGTGCAGCTGTGAGGAAGCGAAGCAGCTTCATCTTGTTAGTGTTCGACAGTAATAATGAAAGTGGACGATGACAACAGTGTGAAACAACGAGCGCAGCCTCGCATGACGAATGTAGAATAAACTTAATCAGTAATATAAAGAGTTTAAAATACCATCCATTCAAATCAAGATTAGAGTCTCAAGTTCCAAAATAAAAGCCTGTGAGATTGACAGGTTTGTTGTATCATAGACTGTATATAAGGATGGAGTGTGGAGCCGACAGACCTGCGTCGCCCCCTGGTGGCTGGTCGATGTACGGATCATGAATATGGGCATTAAGGTCGTTCTATGCCACTTCAAGGCTTTTCATTATTCTATGCTATGAAAAGGGGAAGTGATGTCATGATTGACAGCCGGGTCTAACACCGACACACCGGGGTCCTGCAGGGGCGATGGAGCGCTGCAGCACCTTCCCCTGCAGCGGCCCACAGGATGATGGAGGCTGTTGAAGACGATGATTGGCAGGTTGAACTTCCACTGCGTCGTTTCTCCCAACTGATCAGACATCAGTCTTCTGAAAATAAAGCAAATAAATAAATTAGCTCTTTAATTGAGCAGGACGACGAAGAGGAGGGACAGACACGTTAACAAGTCTTCATCCTGATCAAATATTAATGAATGTATGCTGCTGACTGTGTGTGTGTGTGTGTGTGTGTGTGTAATTGACTTCCTCTCCGTGTTGATATAAATATCAGATGGTATATTCCGTTGCCAGGCAGCCATATTGATCTGCGGCTGCCCGCAGCGACACACAGCTGTTACGGGAAGTTAAACGGGTCTGATTGTGTCACAGTGACCCCTCACGCACACGCACACTCACACACGCATGACGTAGTGGTTAAAGCTGATTGTCTGTAATTAAAATCCACTTTAAATAAAGTATGAATGAACTGAATCAGACTGAGTCCAATTAAAAAGACTCTCGGAGGACGTAAAGAGAAGGTCCCTCTGCAAGGACGCTTTTATTAGACTCATTAGTGCTCAAATACAGTCGGTGTGCAGGTTATAATGAGGCTGTGTGTGTGTGTGAGGCTCCACTGGTCACTTAAGCCCAGTGCACACTGGAGGATAATTGATCCCAACTATCTTAGACGGTCGGTCTTCGGCCCAAATGAGGCTCAGAGGTGATCTGAACGTCACCGACCGGATCGGAGCACCAAACCTGCAACAGCCAATCAGAGCGAGCTGACTGTTGGTGCGTTAGCTTGTAGCAGCAGCTAGCAGCAGCAGCTAGCAGCAGCCTCGCTTTATTTTCCATGTCGTCAGTCCAGCGTTGATAAACATATGGAGATGGTGCTGCGGTTGTTCTGGAGGTCCGTCTCTGCAACGCAACAAGACTTTAATTGAAAATAGGGACTCTGATAAGATTCAATGTTCAGCTGAAGCATCAAAAAGCATTTATCTCCAGAATGTCACCTTCTCTGGAGCGTCGACAGGAAGGCGGCGCGGACGCCAGCGTCAGATAATTGTTTTTTAAAAGGTTTGAAAGGTTGAATTTGCTCGAGCAGGAAATGAAAATATATTTCCGAGGACACGTGACCTCTCTCACCCTTCTGAGTCCGACAATAAACCTGCTGCCACTTGACTGATGCGTCTGCTGCAGCTATAACACTCCCACTTCCTGTCTCGGCATCCCGCTCTATTGCATCGTAAGTGTCGCTCGCTCCATTTCCTGCTGACTGATGTTGAACGATCGTCGCTGACCATCCCTCTAATCTCTAATCTCCTCTGTCTGATAATTGAGGCAATAAAACCTCGATCCAGTTCCACTGACCGTCACTGACATCGCTCTCCTCCTCTCTGTAGTTTACAGTGGCAGGTGCCGCTGACGGTCGCCGTGGGAAACGCCTCCTCCGTTTGCTCCGAGACTCTCATCTGGATCCACAACAAGACAGGTACTGCTGGTCTGCTGAGGTCCTGAACGTCTGCTTGAAGTTTCATTAGCTTGTTAGCTTCAGTTGTTGCTGGTTCTCCTGATTGAAAAGTAATTGTCTCATTATCTCCACATGTGTGATGTTGAGTTAATGGAGCGCAAAATGAAAGAACTGGAGGCGTGTTCCTTTAAGTAGATCAGCGCTCGGGGTTTCCCATCACAAATGAAGCTTCATCTGTCTGCGTGTGTGACGAGTGAAGCTTCAGTTGTTGGAGCAGTGAACTCCCTCAGGAATAAAACTGTTGTTGGAGAACAAATCTGCTTGTTTGTTGTTGGAGAACAAATCTGAATCAGTTCAGGAAACAAACCAAACTGTATCTACTGCAGAGTGAAACTCTCCGGGTCGGTTCCTCCAGATGAAATCCTCCTCAGGTTCCGTTTGTTAATCCAGAACAGTTAAATCTCCCAGCTGGCGGACGGATTCCAACACAAATCCATCTGCTTGCATTTAATTAAGGAAGGTGAGGAAGACTCGGGTCCTCAGATGTGTTCCTCACCTGGAACGACAAAGTCTGGAACATCCTAAAGTTCTAGGTTTTCTAATTTAGTTTGTATTTATTTGAAGAGTAAGAGCGTCTCACTCCAGCCTCCACGGACGTCCTCTGTCCCGCCCAGTGGCACTGAGGATTTAGTGATCTTGTTCTTCATAGATGAACTTGACTCGACCTTCTTGTGGAAATCTAGCAGATGGTCCTAATATTTATTTATTGGGGTTCTTCTGAGGGACTTGAACTTGGAGAACAGTGCTGCTGTTTGTGACGACACTGTCAAACCGTCGTACGTTGTACAACAGCATGAAGTCTGAGCGTCCGCTGCTCGCACGCCGTGGACGGCAGCCAGAGAGACGTTCTACGCTCTCGCTGGTTCCTGTGTGAACGAGTCCATCCGCCAGGTTCAGGACAGCAGTGCCACCTTCATGAAGATGGACAGAACAGAGTGGTGTAATCTGCATGTTTGGTCTCGTCTCTCAGAAACCCTCAGGATCAGTCAGATGGACGACAACACCTGGTTGCTGGGAAACATCAATCAAACCGGCTACTTCCGTGTGAACTACGACCTGCAAAACTGGAAACTGCTCATTCAGCAGCTCCACGCCAACCCTGAAGTACGTCCGTCCGTCTGTCTTTGCATCTGGTTCTATGTCCTTGTTTGTCTCTTTGTTAACGTGCTCTCTGCCCCCCGCCCCCCTCTAGATCATTTCCGTTGGAAACAGGGCGGGACTTATTGATGACGCCTTCAACCTGGCCAGGTGAGTCTCCTGTTAACCAGCAGACACACCTCCCTTACTGAAGGGCCTCTGAAGCAGACGGACAGTTTCAGACATGCTGTCACCCCCCCTCCCCCCTCCCTCAGACAGATCTGCTGATGGAATCAATTTCCTTTGAAAAGGCCAATATGTTTTCTCGCTATGTTGTCTCCGTCTGTTCAACAACATCTGGGACTGATGTTTATATTCAAGACCAAGAAAAACATCTGGATACGCTGTAAAGGCAAACAACCCAAAAGAAATGACGGAAGTCATCTTTACGCCGCAGTTATTGTGCTGGAGCGAAGGAAGAAATCAAAATCTGTAGGCCAGACTTTTCTTTCAAAGCAACAAAATGTCTCTTTGCTCAGCAACAGCGCCCCCTCCTGGCACAAGAGGAAATAACTGGCACATTTAAATCTGTCCATATGCCGGCGAGTACCGCACTACTTGTGACATTATTTGATGTTTGAAAAAAAATAGTAATGACCACGTCTGGTCCGACAGGGTCAAATGTCGGTAGAAGACGTGTTGCCATGACGTCAGTCCTGAGCTCGTCTCTGGTGCTGTAAAGGTCCCTCGGGTTTCCAGCCTGGTTAGACGGTGTTCGGGGCGCCGAGTTGGACTAAAACTTACGTCTTTCTTCCCTATTAGAAGCTGTTATTTTAAGGTTCGAATGTTACAACCCATGAACAGAATTGTTCTCCAGGGGGGGTTATGATCCTTCTGTTGATGACCCCTGGACCACTTCCTGTTCTTTCTGCCTCCGTCAGAGCCGCTGACAGGAGCATCAACTGTCTTTGAAGCTCCATCTTCTCGAGGATGCGGAACATGGCATCCTTTCTTCCAGTTAACTGAACTCAGAGCTGCATTGTGTGCAGTTATATTCAAAATAATATATAATGTCACAGTACTGCAGCTCGCGGTCGTCTCCACCAGAGACGAGCCTCACACCCGGCTCGGCGAGTCGACCGCCAGACGTGCTGCTGCTTTCAGAGTCGACTGCCCGTGTAAGTGACTGCGTGAAAAGAAATTCAGAAACAGCCAGATGGAAACTCTGTGATGAATGTGCAATCAGCGGGCTGCCGCCGCAGTGAAGAGGTGGAAGACGGAGTCGTTTCTCATGGTGACGTCTGCAGCCTGAAGCTTTCTGAGCTCAGTAACCAAAATCTGCTCCGACACCAACGCCAGCCGTCAATCTCAAGTTTCTTATTCAGTGTGTCTCTCATCCCGCCATCTGCCCGCCGCCACGTGGACTGAACAACAGCCAGAGAAGAGTGTGAGAGAGAGAGAGAGAGAGAGAGAGAGAGAGTGTGTGTGTGTGTGTGTGTTTGTGTGTTTGTGTGTAAGGGTGAGTGTGTGTGTGTTTTGTTTGTGTGAATGGGTGTGTGTGTGTGTGTGTGTGTGTGCGCGTGCGTACGCAGCCTTGTCTGGCCGTGTCTCTCTGAGCCCTATAACAGTGACGGATGTCATGAATGTGTGTGTGTGTGTGTGCGTGTGTGTGTGTGCTTGTATGTGTGTGTCTGTCTGTCCACAGCAGTCCCTCGTTAGCGGTCCACTGAGCCTTGCTAAGGGCTAATGGACAAACAATTAACTGTCCCTTAACGATGCTAACGAGTTAATGAGCTCGTTAAGGCGTCCACACTGGGAGGGAGACACATGGACACACAGACTGAGACTGTTACCGAGCGGGAAAATTGAAAATCTATAATCTGTAAAGCTCTGCTAGCGCCTCCTACAGGCCACAGTGTTTCCTACAGCTACTATAAGAACGTTTACATACAGTTACGCAACATGATTCACGTCACGGGCATGAACATTCGGATCCAAGAGACACTCACACTTCTGTATTTAAAAGAATCAAACCCAGACATCCAGGAACAAGTGAATACAGACGGAGAGAGAAACAAACACCAGCAGGGTTCAACCACAACTTGAACTGTAACCTTCAAGTTTAGTCAGTCAATAAAACTTAATATACTTTATAGAGTCACTGTACACATTTCACTGTAAACAAATCTAAAATGTAAATAAAGTAATTAAAGTAGAGTTCAGATTAGAGAGAACGACGACAGACATCACTTCTCTCTTTGTGTCCTCCTGAGATAAACTGTTGTTTAGACAACAATTGGCTCGAGACAAAGCAGATAAACCTCTATTTGTTTATATGAACTGATCTATTATTATTATCATATTGACTTCCTGTCCCGTCCCAGACACCTGATGAATAATGAAATTGACTCCCATCCCATTGTCAGCCTCTCATAGGCAGATAAACAAGCAAACACATCAGTGGCTGGATGCTGTTTCCATGGCGACCACCTCTCTCTCTCTGTCTCTGTCTCTCTCTCTCTCTCTCTCTGTCTCTCTCTCTCTGTCTCTCTCCCTCTCCCCCTCTCTCTCTCTCTCTCTGTCTCTCTCCCTCTCTGTCTCTCTCCCTCTCTGTCTCTCTCTCTCTCTCTCTCTCTCTCTCTCTCTCTCTCTCTCTCTCTCTCTCTCTCTCTCTCTCTTCTGGGTAGCAGGTATAATCCTCTGAGAGGAACTCTCCACTGCCTTTCTGATGTGTTTGCCTGCAACAAGTCCCCTTGAAGGTGCAACTATATCGACAACTTATTTATTCAATTATAATGGACGAGTGAGTCAACAAGAAGGAAAAAAAATCGAGATTATTACGTGAATTAAAATACAGGAAGGACTTCTGAGATACGTCCAATAACTATTAATAAGAATAATTGGTAAATAATGTTAATCAGAGGGGCCTTAAGGTTAGAGAAGCAATGC
>CAAKHC010019394.1:40500-59666 GCA_901007825.1 Macroramphosus scolopax | reverse complement strand
GGGGGGGGGGGGGGGGCTAGGGGGGGGGGGGGGGGGAGGGAGGGAAAGGGGGGGGGGGGGGGGGTAAATTACAGAGGATTAGTCAGAAGATGGGATAGGAGCTTGAGGGAGAGGTGAAGGAAGAGTGAGGGGGGGAAAGGTGGCTGAAAAGAAAGAAGAAGAGGGATTGCTCTTGCGAGATAGGAGGAGAGGTAGAGGGGGTAAAGCGGGCGTTTCCCTCATTGCCTGAATCACTGGACTGAAGCTGCAAAGTCTGCTGCAGTGGAGAGACAAGGAGGGGAAGAAAGGGGGGAGACAGAGAGAGGAAATTAAGCGGAGAGGAGGACGGGAAAATTTGGGGTTAACACTTGCTCGCACAAATAGTAGCGCTTAATTTGAATGTGGCTGACAAGCACACATTGAAGGTTGTGGGGCTAATGTTGCAGGTAATGGGAGCCCCCTCACTCCATTACTGTCAAATTAACCCTCTCTGATGTCACACACACACACACACACACACACACACCTCAAAGTCACATAAGCTGCACGACTGCTGCTGAACAACGAGCAAACACACGTTTCATGCAACACGCTGTATCTTTGTGCTTCTGCAGTGCAGGATGCTGAGAAAAGTCCAGAGTCTGCAGATGAAATCTGCCAGAAGAAAAGTCTCATACAAATGTGCATACTGTGTATACAGATATGTAAAGCGATACACACACACACAAACAAGGTGGAAACAGACGCAGACATGCACGTTCAGCTACAGAAGGTGAGTCGACACACAGCAGTTACCTTGGCTGCTTTGACCAGGTATTGGTACTGAACACACCATACCTGTGGGGAGTTATGGCAGGGTAAATAAAAGGATGCCGTGGTTGTGTTAGTGTGTAAATGTGTGTGTATGACAAGCCAAACCCGAAGCCACTCACACTCTGAGAAATGTGTGTAATTTTCACATCTTGTGTCAGATTTTTCTAGTCGACTGAAGCCGTTAGTTCAAGCAATTAGCCAATAATTGATTTGATCAAGGGGTTAGTATAACATGGTCCAGTGATTGTGCAAGTCTGATGTTGTATCTGTGCTGACTGATGTTGATGCCTCGACTGTGTACTCCCATTCACTTCTGGTGCGTTTGGTTTGATGTCGATCAATGCTTAACAATGAAACACATAAGACTGCAGAGCACGGTAGAATATACGTCTCTTACCAAGGCTGCGGTTGCTGAGGTACTGACGGAGGCTGACGTTGCCCAGCTGGCTGGGTGTGACCTTGCCCACCTCCAGAGCCACGGCCGTGCTCTCGCCCGCCACCTCCATGCCCACACACACCGACTGCACCTTCAACACCAGCACGGACACCTGGACGGGATGAGGACAAGTTGGTTAGCTTGGTGGAACCACAGGAACATAAATCTGATCCCTGTAGATCAGAGATATTAGGTTTAGTCATCTTACGATGTCTTTGGTGGGTTCATCGATGCTTTGTGAGGCGGCGCTGACGGTGTCTGGGGACACGCCTCCTTCCTGCTCCTGACCTGTCGCAGCCTCGGTGGCGCTCTCCGTGGCGCTCTGCTCACTGATTGCATCCTTGAATCCTGAGATGGACATGTCGTCTGTCCAGGACAAATAGTCA
This sequence comes from Macroramphosus scolopax, assembly GCA_901007825.1. Lineage (NCBI taxonomy): Eukaryota > Metazoa > Chordata > Actinopteri > Syngnathiformes > Centriscidae > Macroramphosus > Macroramphosus scolopax. The sequence continues at coordinate 58,052 of CAAKHC010019394.1, read as the reverse complement.
GAAGGTCATGAGTGACACATATTTCGAGTTTGTGTTTATAACTGTTTTTGGCAATGCTGCCACCTTCTGGTCAAAACGGAAGAAACCAGTTACTCCTATTCCGTTCTTACAAAACTGAAGACCCAGTTAAAGCTGACTGAGGCGCTCTTCCTTCAGGTGGAGGGTGTAAATACAGGAGGAAACCTTCGGATAAACTTCACAAGTTTCTTCAGAGACACATCTTCTAGTTTTAAATCTCTGCTGTGAACAGGCTGCTTGGCTTTTGCAACTTTATATTACTTCCAGTAGACTTGTATTATCACTGTGAATATTACAAAGAGGAGTACTTTGTTGTTTATAGGTTGTCACATGGAACTAACATCTGTATGTTGGGTGTTTGTGTTGAAGGTGTAGTCAGTAAGTCAGCATCACTCAGCGCTGGAGGGTTTTATAAGCTTCTTCCACTCCAAACTAATCAGTTTAAAATGGCACTTAATGTGACCGACCCTCCAAAAAGATTGAGGACAGAGAGTGGAGGAGGGTGCAGGGGGCTTGTGCAGTGATAATAATTTAGTTTGTATCACACTTCACAACGGGGTCAAGATGAAGATGAATAGGACGTGTGAGTGTTTCCACCTCTCTCCAGCAGGCTGTAGTTGTCTCCGTCCTCCATCAGGTAGCTGTCGATGGAGATGTTGTCCAGGGACTGCAGGGACGGGCTTTTCTTCATGGTCTTGTAGGACACTGAGAAACTGGACTGGGAGCGGTCCCGCATCAAACGACCACTACAACACACACACACACACACGCAGGAGAATGACTTCATAATCATGACATGACTGCTCGGGCAACATGCATGTTACTGACTTTGAATAAGTTAATGATTAATTAACTGAGGCATTGATTTAAGTTAGGGAGGGAAGAACGAGGAGCTTTTATCTCAACACGTTGGGTAGGAACGTTGTTCTTATGCCGACACTGAACCGACACTGCACATAAGGGAGCTGATAGGACGTAGTGGTCAAGTCATGAATTAAACATCATTCCTTTGTGTGGTGTCGTTTAAGGTCACGTAAGAACTCAGTGCAACATCCTCACAACTGGCAGAAAAGAAAATCAAAGAGGCTCCCAAAGGGACGAGAACACAAGGCTGAAACAGAACCGTCACAGACACGGAGCTGCCCGTTCTACCATCACCGGGAGTCAACAGGTAAACTGAGCTACGTAGCTAACACACACAGACAAAACACCAGCATGTCATGCACACATGCAGCTTCATGCACACAGGGGATTCTCACACACACACACACGGTTGCACGGATATGTATTCATCCCAGGGATCACGAGTACGAAGACGCACACAGACACATGTAAACACACTCAGTAGTACAGCTAGTCACAGACCCAGTGCCTTACATGTTGGACAAGGAATAAAGGGAGGTGGATCTGCTGGTGTTTGAGGAGCTGAGGAGATCAGAAACGACAGACAAACTTCCTTTCCTTGGTAGAGAGAAAACACACACACACACACCTCGCATGGGTCAAAGCAAAGGTCAAAGCAAAGGTCAAGAGGCCGAAAAGGAAGTAGAATGAGTCTGGAAATCATTCACGCAATGTTGTCGACAGCCATGAGATGAGTTTTACACACAGGATGACACGGCAGCTGGAGGTCTGCCAACATCGATAATGTGGGAGACACAAGTGCAGATCCATACTGACGAACACGGACATTCAACACACGGCTCTTGTGTTCAAGCATGTGGACAGTTAAACTCAGAGAGAGAAAGAGGTTCATTCATTAGAATCATCGAGGAGAGAACAGGTGGAGTTCCTGGTTCAGCTCTGAAACTGATTTATGTTTGATTAAGTAGATAAGGACTCGGCCTGAAAGATAACGAGTCAACTTTTACCTGTTTAAGATTATCGTGATGCAGAAATGATTATCTTTATGACCTTGTGTACAAATCCAGTTATAACACCTGAAGTGGTAGTATTTATGAGCTCAGAGTGTGTTCCTGGCCTGTTTGGAGCGGTTGATCCTAAACTGGGTGTGTTGGAAACATTCCGGGAATTCGTGAAACATTTCCCGACATTTACGACCGTTTCAGTTGCTACTGAACGTGATGGATGAGAGACTCTCACGAGAGACAGTTTGGGTAATAAACACTGTTCACCTCTTCTTTAACCTTTAAAACACAATTGCCTAAACCGGTGGTTTCTTAAGATATGAACTGACGAAACAAACCCGTAACTGAGTGTAGTAGCAATGTGATATAAGATAAAATCCTTAAGTGTGACAAACTAAGTACCTGGATGTTGACTGAGACATCTTGGCAGCAGCAGCCGGGTCAGACAGGGGGTCACTTGCCTGAGCTTTGGAGTCGAGTCCACCTTCTGTTTCACCCCCGGCCAAACCATCCACGACCATCTCACCCCCTTCATCTGAACTCCACTTCCCAGAGTTCTTAGCTGAAGTTCTCTCCTCCAGTGAGGGTTTGTGATTTGAGTCAGGACGTGAGGTGGAAGAGGAGGAAGGGATGAGGGGGGTCGGACCCTGCGCGGTTCTGTTCTCTGAGCCTTCTCCACACAACAACTGGTCTGCAGTGAAGGTACCTTTGGCTGCTCCTTCAGGTCCACACAGAGCTCCTTCATTCCCCCTCTCTCCCTTCTCTGCCGCCTCACCGACGTCGATCCCGGGCTCCAAGGTGCCTCGGCTCTCTGATGGGGAAAGGTCTGAACCCAGAGGAGATCCTGAACCCTCAGGCCGGGCGACGGGCTTCAGGAGTAGGGACACCTCTGCACTCTTCAGCAGCAGGCCCAGGCAAACGGTAAAGCGGTGGTGGTCCGCAGGATGCTGGGAAGGATCCTTGCGGTCCCTCTTGGAGCCCATCTCCTCCAGGTCCTGCTGCAAGGTCTGCTGAAGCGCTTTGACGCTGCGCTGCAGATGCATCAGAAATACAAACTGCCGATGGCTCACCTGGAAACACAAAGACCAAAGCGGTTATTAGACTAAATGGTGATACATCAGACATGGGCAAGCTGTGACAAATTGAGCCGCTCTAATTAATAGAAAACAACTGTTAACTGATTATCTGCCAAAGATGACCTTGTTTGAATATGACATTCCAAACTCATTAAGTATGGGGACTCTAATTTCAATCATATGTCAGTAATTAATATCCCAAGGGAGAGAGAACGTACCTGAGCACTTAAATGCTTCTGCACATGCACCAACACATGCACATCAGCATCTTTATCTGATGACGCCAAAGAGGAGGAAGGCAAATTGTCCAATGAGAGGGGTTTATGGAGTCCGTTACTGGGTGGTTTTGGACTGGTGCTATTAGAAGATGCTTGTGCACCGTCAGTGCTGTAATACTCCTTCAGTAAGCGTTTCCTCTGCAGGCGTCCGTCACCCTCTACGGATGTGCTTCTGGACATGCTTGATCCAGCGACGCCTCTCAGCTTGTTCTGGTGCTGAAGGAGTTTCGCTGGTTGACAAGCCCACAACGTGAGAGGGAAGGAGTCCACAAAGGGCTGCGGCCGCCCCTTGCCCCCACGCGTGCCCTCATAGTCCACCCAGAACTGAGCAAAGTGCAGCGCCCAAAAGTCAGTGGCAGCCGGGACCTTCAGGGCGTTTGCCCCCATCGTCGGCAGCACCAGGCCCCGGTAGATGTCATGGAGCCTAGTGTCTTGTTCGTGAGCATGATGCTGGAAGACGTGATGGAGGAGGGGAGAGGAGGAGGAGGAACGAGGAAATGAATCAAAAGAGGACGAGAAGAAGTGCTCTTCTTGGAAAGCCTGCAACAAGGCCTCAAGGTGGGAGCGGGTGCAGTTGGCCGAGTGTCTGGTATTCGTGGCCACCATTTCTGATGTTTGCACTGAGATGGAGCGAGGCAGGTCGGGGGGGCAGGACGGGTCCCGATCAGTGGGCACCACCAGCTAAACACAGTAGGCGTGGGGAGGAGAGGAGGAAATAGTCAGAAATACCAGAGAACTCATTCCGTGCATCAAACCTAAAGAAAGCTCACAGGTGCACCTTTCAGGATTCATCCATACCTTCAGCATGAGGCCGTCAACCTTGACATCAACATGCTCGTCTGGTTTCTGCGAGTCATTGAGCTTGTAGATCTCCATGAACTGCTCCAGACTCTGCCTGAGGTCAAGAGCGAAAAGGTTGAGCCACACCAGACTGCGAGGATCCAGAACCAGCTGCAGGGCGTTCAGCTGGGCATACAGGTTGGGACACGGGACTGGGGGAGGAGGAGGAGGAAGGAAGGTGAAAATTATATCTTACACACCCTTATTTTAAATAAAACATTCACACAGCTTATGACCTACTAATGAAGATTCATCAAAAGATGGGTGATTCTTAACATGCAGCTTACTTGGGTAATCTTTTCCATCAGGGAAGTAGTACTCTGTGAATTCGACATGGATGGCCGGCATCTCTGAGGGAAGGTACAAGGACTTCTTATTGCAGGAGATCATGGTCTTGGGGCTGGAGCGACGCTGGTCTGCTGTTGACACCTGCAGTACAAACAGTCTAAGTTAGTACTGAATATTTATGGAGTCTCATTGTTTCCCAACATTAAGTTAATCAACAAAAGGTTTCTAAAGACCTGGTAGATGTTAAAGTCAGCCATCCTGAGAACAACGGAGCTGGACATGAGCTGGGTCTTGGAGCTTGGAGGTGGGGGGCTGAAGGTGACGCTGGAAGAGGTGTTTATCTTACCTGGAAAAAGTTGGGGAAAAGAAAAAATAAAAATAAAAATGAAAGCAGAATAACAAAGACAGAGCGATCACGCAGTTCTTAAAACAGGAAACCTCTGTGCCTTGCACAAGGTGTGCATCACCGCACTAAGCTGTGCGCACACACACCGTGGTACCTGGCTCCAGGCACCAGCAGCACTGCGCTGTAGGCTGTGTTTGTGGGCTCCTCTCTATGAGTCCTCCATCTGCCTCCCTAAGCCCTACTCCTCCACCTCCTGCTCTCTCCTGACTTCCTAGAGGCCCATACACATCGTCCCTAAGGGACACTGCGGGACAGAAAAACCCAGAGTGATGATGTAAATGCTGGCGTGGTGCTGTGGATGTGCCAGGAGATACATCAAAAACAAACAGAACAAGTTGAGTTATTCCTGATGCTCAATATATGTCTGAGTGTGTGTGTGTTTACCGTGTTGTGGGGAATCGTAGGCAGGAGCGAGTCCCTGCTGGTCTCGAACTGCACCCTTCAGCAGCTCTACATTCGACTTGAACTCATCAAGAAGGCTCCGCGCCCACCCCTCTCTGGTTTTGGTGGCCTCACTGTAGTGCATCCAGTGGACACAACTGTCACCTGGGGAGTTTTGTGGGTGGGACAATTATTGGCAGTAAGATGGATGTTGATCAAGAGACACATGCAGGATGATACGGAGGTTACAGTGATGTCATGATCATCTAGTATTGACGCATTGTAGGATTCACACCTGCTCTGTGGGAAGGGTAGTAGTCCAGAGTGATGGAGCTGAAGGAAAGCTGCATGGCTCCACCTGTTATCCTCTTCTTGACCACTGTACAGTACAAAATAGATGTTGTAAAATAAATTGTGGGGATCAAGCTGGTGTGTGCCCATAAAGGGTTTTCTGTGTGCCCCAGTGTGTGTTTATATGTGCTACCTTTGTCCACAGCATGGATGTCGTCGCAGATGTGCAGGTCAAGGTGTGTGATCTGGAGGTGGTGCGATGTCTCACATACATCGTAGGCGCTAAACAGCTTTGCCATGGTTGCACTCTGGTCAGCGGCTGTCGACGCCTGCTGGGTGCGGACCTGCTGGGCTGAGGGGGGCACCGATGACTCCTGGCGAACAAACATGCAGGCACACACATGAAGAGGTGCTGACACCATGACTAGATGTTGTCAGTGCTAGTGTGTTTCATGCTGGTGTTGTTTTTTGTTCTAGCTGGTCAGTTTCAATTAAGAGCTACATCATGCAGTACTCAATTCTTCCAGCAGATGGAGCGTTATACCAAACTGCTAAAATGACTGGCTATTGTTCAATAAGTCTGTGGGAATAAGTGTGAATTTATGTAGGCGATGAATGTATGCACACTTTCTATGTGTTTTTTAAGTGACCAAAAAAAGGACAAAAGACTGGAAGACACAAATAGTGAGAGACAGTGTAGGCAGAGAGATGCCATGGAGGGAAATGATGCAGAGAGGTTTGGACAGGATATCCATGACAAACTACCTGACCATGACATGCCTCATTCACAGGGTGAAAATCAATTGTGATCGGAGTGGGGAAATTGAAGAAGATGAGAAACATTCATACAGAGGGAGAAACAAGGTAAGAAAATGTTTGTCCACTATATATATATATATAAGATATAAAGGTTGACATTCATTATTGACATGGGGTAGTGCAGAAGACAATGCCTTCATGGTTTTGTGTGTAGTCAGGTTATATGTCCTGATATGAGCACCTGGTCCTCTGTGGCCATGCTCTTCCTCTGCATCGCAGACTTCTCCATGGCCTCGCTGAGGGACTTGGCATACTGCACCATGGCTTTGAGCTGGGAGTCAGTCAGCACCCAGAGCAGGTCGTCCAGGATCAAAATCAGCTTGGAGGCCACCACGTTGCAGTCCTTACTCTGCGTCAGGTAGAGGGTTGGTACAGGTTAGCATTGGAGATGATGTTGCCAGGCAGCTTTCCAATCACCTTCAAGCTTAATCAATCAATGTTGTGGTCAATACATTGCAGAAATCAGTCCAAACCCCCAAAAGTGTGACTGCTTTTGCTTACTCAAGTCAAACACAAACAGTTGAGCTACTACTGCAGTGAGAACTAATTTGGGAAAGAAAAAGGTTGTCTTATGATAAATGCTTTATTCATCAGTTCCCTTCAGGCCCAAAAAAAGACATGCAGTTAATTACTTTCACTACCCTCAAACTAAACACTGTATACAGCATTGTATTCATCCTCAGTACAGGCATTTGTAGCTGTTTTTGTTTTTTAATGTGTTAAGGATGACTGCTTTAGGTGGCCCTGCCGGCTCTGAGGTCTTACAGAGGATTTACTGTTAGTATAATGAATGAGAGGATGTTGCTTAGAGCAGACTGGTTGAAGAGGATGAATGTGTGTGTCTGACCCGTCTCTTGAGAGTGACTCGGATCTTGGACTGGTTGGTGATAAGGCGGATGGGGGCGCTCAGCATCTCATGTTCGGCGCTCTGAATCGCATCAGCCTCAATACGGATCATCTGCCAGCTGATCTCCTTAAAGGTCAGGATCTGGAGCAAACGAGCAGCATGGCTGGTTAGAGAATTTGTGTTGTAAACATCCTACATCACTAAAATGATCTATAGTGTCTTTTATTTATAGTCTAACTTCAGACATAAAAATACTGACCTCTCCCCTTTGAGGGTCATGGATGCGGGTGAATCGTAGGTCACTGATACTCCAGCTGGTGTTGACGCTGTAGACCTGCAGCTGGGAGAGCTCGAAGGAGGCGTTAAAGGCCTTGGCACTGATCCTGATCACTATGGAGTTTATGGACAAGGACATCCCCTCCACCACCTTCTCCGCAAAGCCATATTCACTGAGACACGAGTTGAGAGAAAGAAAAGTCAACAGGGAGGAGGTGGAAGAAGTGCTCAGCAACAGATTGGAAGAGTTCAAGTCTCACATCTATGATTTTCAAGATGTTCTTTTGAAACATTTCTCAGGACATTGTGAACTTTGTGGAAAAAGAAAAGTAAATTGGAGTCAGTCTGACAGAAACAACTCCAGCACTCACCTTTGTCCGGATGCGGTTGCTATCGGAGACGGGCCGTTGGGGGGGCGTGGCTCGTCACAGGTGCTCATTTCCATTTCCACTTTATCCAGAGACTGAAATAGTAATCAAGTCATAGGTGTATCTTTGGGAGTCCCATGAAAAAAAACATTTGTAGCTATCAAATCTTATCTTCTATGTCACATCATGAGTCACATCAGATTACAACAATCTCTAGTGACATATTTTTTGCTGTGATACGTGTTCATGATCTTTCTACATTCAGGGTAATAGTTTCAGCTTCTGTCGCCACGGCCTTTATTCATTTTCATTTCAGCTTTTTTGCTGTAACAGTCCATATGTTAATCAAAAGCCTATTCAGAAGTATATTGTGGTTTGTGGATGACATTTAAAGTTTTGGTGTTAGCACTGAGGCATACAGTCCTACTGTCGGTGTTTTCAAGCAGCTTGTGTGCAGGGAATTACAGCTACCAGGGGACGGGGACCAACCTGTCTGTCTATCTGTCAACCTGACACCTGCGCCCTGCTCAGTGAGGTGGTCACCGTGTGGGAGAGGCTGGCAGCCACAACACAGAAACAAAGCACCCTGGAGGGAAAACCTTTGTGCTGTGATGCAGAAAACACAGAAGCCAACACGCAAGCCTGCAAAGGCCAAGCTGAGGAGCTACGGGACGATTAACCAGGCTAAAGCAGGGAAGCTTGCGGTCTTTTAAAGATGCTCCCAGGAACTCAGTTGGTCTGCTTGACAAATACAGACAAATAAGGCATTAAAAGATCCTCTCCAACATCAGCAAGGACTAAAATCCCGCCCTTGGTGCGGAGGAACGAACCCCATCACCTAAACCATGTACAACATCAACTCTGGACAGCCCATTCTGATTGTATCACTAATGATGAACAACCTTGAAGTTAGCACGCTGTACATAGCATGCTCGTGCAAGTGGATAACGTCAGTGTTAATCATTTTGAGTTTGATGCTTTATTCTAGCGCCCCAGATGAATGTTGAAAAATATTCTCACAAGGGCTTTGTGTCTAGTTCTATGACACAGCATGACGCAACGGAGCGCTGTATTGATTGTCAATCTTTTTAAATCGTCACTCAAATGGATTAAATGACAATACACATAGATGATGTGTTTGGATTATCTGACCAACAGAGGTATTAGGTGAAACTTACCAAAGAGATTGGATGAGTCTTCAGTTTTGTCCAGGGTATCTGTCGATGAAAACAAACACTGTTCATTAGCCACACAGCACTCTGATCCATACAGCAGACTTTCGGTCCTCAGAAATATGCCAGTCTGTAGGATATACAAATCAATTCAAATGCACCATAAGTGGAAAGAATTAAATCGAGCCAAAACCACACGGAAGGTAGTTCAGAGAAATCAATTCGCCGGTACAGTTTTTTTTCCATTCAGGCGCAGAGCTCCATTAACCCTAAACACGGCGCCTCTTTATTCAAACCCCTGTCGAATTATATTCCACAGAGGGACTTGCTCTTGGAGACAACATAGGTCAAGAGGTTAGACAGTGCTTGGAATTTGCAGCTGTAATTGATTTAGATATGTTTGGTTTTCCTTTCCTCTGTGATAGAAATGCTCAGATGTGCCAGTAGCTTGTGTTCGTTCTAGCACTTAAAGCCATCAAAGCAGTCACATTTGCAGCTGTTCACATCAGTGTGCACCACAGAGCTGCATGTATTGCTACAGGATTGACACTTTTCAACTAGGTCAATTTATAAAGCACATTGTTTTTCTGCACTCGTCCTCTGAAATGCAGACGAGAGAGTGCTGGCTTGTGCTCTTCTGTAACAGGAAGACACACAGAAGTCATGGGGATGTACACAGAGAGGAAGTGAGATTCACATCAGTGCTCTCATTTTTCTCTCCAACTGAAATTCACATTTTACGAGCTGGAGCAGCATCACACTATTCAATTCACCAGCTCTGCAGTTCCCTATGAAACCTGATGCCCTGTGGATGTTTACTGTAAACTATAGCGACTACAGTCGACACACGGCAAAGACTAGAAATATTATATAGATGAGGCCACATCTTCCAGTGTGGAGTGACACAAGGAAATGTGAGTGAAGATGTCAAGAGCTGCAGCCACAGTAAGAAGAGAGAAAGTATTGAGGTGGGGGAGGAAAATAAGACATGGAACTGGTCTGAATAAGTCCAGTCACGTAGGAAATTACACTGATCCATTCACTGTTTCCAGGGTGTGCCAGAGTGCACGTTTATACATGGTACTTTGCTCATCACCATGACTACGGTGACTATCAGAGACTATCGCGTGCATACTGCAAATAATAGACATAAGTGTTTCTGCTTGCACCCCCAAGGTGTCATCGGGATCGTGTCAGCCTGTTTTTTTAAACATGAATAATTAGGGTGGTGTTAAAGGTTTCATTTGATCCAAGTAGAAAAGCATCATGAATAAGCCATGTAGAGACTTTACAATATGATCATTTACTACAAAAGTAGCTATGAGGAAAGAGACATTCTAGTTTTCTTCAACAGTTACAATGTCCCTCACCCGGATGGTGGCCTTATTGCAGCACACACGGTTGATCGCCAGCCAGGTGGGCAGGTCCAGGAGGCTCTGGAGAACCTCTTCATCCAGCTCCAGGTTGGTGAGCTGGCCCTCCCCCTTCAGCGTGCTCAGGTTGATCTTGTCCGGCGACAGGTTCTTAGCAAACCTAGAAAGAGAAGAAATGCAGCTCTGAGACTGGGGATATTTATAGAAACAGATTCTTGGCAAAGTAGCCGGCCAGCCAAACAAACCCCAACTGTTTGGCTTGGTGCATTGGACAGAAACAGGAGCCGGTGCCACTCCACAGAAAGATATGTCTCTTTATGCTTTGTCTAAAAAGTGCAATTTCATGAATATCAAGCAATGTTGTCTTTGCAAATGGACATTTTCGAAGAAGAGGGGATGCTTTCAGAATGAATTACCTTTGTAAACAATAAAAACAGGTGGAGATTTAAGCTTATACACCATTGTTGAACAAAGACAAAATTAAATTGACTGTTACCTTGAATGAAATTACAGGTATGAATATTCATAGGAACATTTGGGATTTTGAAACGCAACAATCTAATCGTTTGGTGACATTTAAATTCGGTAAGGTCATATATTATATCTTTAAATCCCATTGAAGCTAGTGTGTAATAGCAGTCAATATCTTCAAATAACCTTTGTGTGTTCTACCTGCTTTACTTCCTGAGTTAACTAGTAAATCTGATGCTAAAAATGGTCAGATAGGATCTGTCTAAGGAAACTGGGTGCAGAGTACAATGAAGGAGCTACGATGAGAGAGGAAGATAAGTGCCCGGTCTAACATTATTATACCTCCCGGCTAGGAATAATGTGTCCCATCTGTAAGGACTAAGTGTACTCAAACAAACATTCATCTTTGAGTGAAGGTAGAGGCCAATATTAATATTGTTTCACCACAGATAAGGTCTGTATGTTGCAGTGATTCATGGACGTGCTCTGTGTGTTCACTGTGTTTGCTCTTTAGCTAAAGTAAATAGACTTAAGTACACAACCTCAATGTCCATGGCCTAAGTGTTTCTTGCCCCCATTCACGGTTTAATTTTTGGTTAATAGTTAGCAGTGTGTCCTGATACTAAATGGTTTATTGACCCGTGCGTCCCCAGGATTCTCTTAGAATATTGATTTCACTTTCCCTGGCTGTCAGCTTTGACTGCGTGATATGTAGACCTGTTTATATTTAAACTCCGGCAATACAGGGGTTTAGTTTAGATACTTGGTCATCACACAATGGTGCAATGAAGCAATTATATTACATCTCATGACCGACCCACCAGAGCAGCTCCAGAAAAGAGTTATCAATCTGAAATATAGTTGGCTCACTATCTTTCACAGACACAAACGCAAACATTGACTGAAACTTGCTAGCTAATCTCTCACACACCCAAGTGTCTATCTGTAGAGCCAGATCAAAGCTCAGAGTTTTACAACCGAGCACAAGCTACAGACAGAGTGACCTGATTATCAAGGCCGCAATGACTAAACAATTAAAGCAAAGCTTTAGTATCTTATTGCCCCTCTACCAAAGGTGAAGGTTCAGAGGAATATGACCTGACAAGAGAACTGTACAAAAAAACTGACATAGCCACCATGACACCACCTGTTGGTTTGCAGGCTATCTTTGGTATCATATTTGTTGCAGCCAGACGTGACCATATTTAAGTGGACAATTTTCTCAGACTTTGTTGTCCAACCAGTTCAGTGTAATTGTCCCCTGCTGGCCATTAGAGAGAATACAGGCACCTTATGTCCACCTCTTTTATACAGTCCAAGCTTAGACATAAAAACAGGGTTTAAAACCATCTCTACTGGATAAAACTGGATGTTGAGGGCAAGGTAAGACGTACTCAGGGTCGGTATCAACAGTGTGGAAGAAACTCTGCCATGTGCTTCTCTTTTAAATTCCTGCACAGCTCCTGACAGTGTTAAATTCTTCTCTAATTCAACATCCCTGTAAATTATTCAGCGTTAGCAGTAGACACAACCAGACACTCAGCACAGTGGAACAAGAAACAAGCCATATAACACTCGCTCAATAAAACACAACAAAAAAAAATGTGATGTGCTAGTGAGCTAACACGGGCACACACACACAGTCAGAGACAGAAACACAGTCATTCTCTGAGGGTTGGATGTTTCTGATGAAGTGTCTCAGCCTTGTGACCAGTGAAATATTAATTCCTGCTGCTGATCAAGTATCAACCAGCTCTCTCCCTACATGTCTGGCCTCTCCCCTTCTTCTTACTTAACAAATGACTTGATACTGATATTAGATGTTGCTGATGAGCTGTCTAATATCTTTGCTACTAACGTCAAACGGACAAAATTACAGAGACAAATCTTCTGTTTGTCCGTCTGTCTGTCAGCGGGATTATGCAAACAACTACCGAGCCCATTTTCATTAAACTTGGTGGAAGAGTGTAGCATGGGCCAAGGAATAACACATTACATCATGGAGCAGATCCAGATATTTTTGTTTATATCTCAGGAAATGTCACCTTGGTGGAGGTGTGTGCTTACTGTCCTGGAGTGCTGCTGTCACAATGAGGATTCAAGACTACTAGCAGAAGATTTCTGTGAGAGTTAAACAAACAATGTATGTAATTTTAATGAATTAAACTTCTAACATTGGGAAAAGCCCGACTAGCTGTTTCCTCCTGTTTCGAGTCTCTGTGCTAATCTAAGCTGTCGTTGTCTGCAACAGTGGGCTGATCTTGCAATTTTTCCCTTCACCAGAATACACTGACGGCATACTTTGGGCTCATGCTGGGTTATGGATCTTCGAATGGAAAATGAGATTTCTCTTCCTCTCCGATGGTGTATTTGTGGCACAGCCTGACGGCAATGGCGCCAGAGAGAGGAGACTGAGGAAAGACTGGCCAGATGATTCAGATGACCACCAGCTTGTTTTAGAAACATACTGTCTTCATTAGTTCTCGCTCTCAAGCGTTTCTGCTCAAAATTCCATAACTGCTCCTTTAACACTAAAGGGTTTCAGTTGTACATAATCAAGGTTTCTACCCTACATTCCAGTGTAAGTCCAAAGACACAAAAGTCTAAACAAGCAAGCGATGCAATAGGCAACGCGTAAGAGTGGAGTGACTTTGTATCGCCAGTGAAGGCCAGGGAGTATTTACGACCCTTTGGAGAGGGTAAAAAGGTTAGTGTGGAGGGGAAAAACAACCCAAAACCCAAGTTTCACAGGAGCAGAGAATGACAAGGCCTGGAGGAACCCTGGCCAAATGTCGCTCCTCACACACACTTTCGAAAGACACACGGCACACTAGGCATTCAGTACACAATCCTTCAGCTGCAGATAGATGAGACACCCACAGCTCGGCACTCAGTCATGACTCATGCCATTATAGCCTTCCCACCAGCAGTGTGCAGTAACACTGGGAATAGCGGAGTTCATCACTATGGTGCCTCATCAGCCAGCCACTGCAGGAGAGAAAGAGTCAGCTCATGATGACAAGCGCAGCAGCAGAAAGGGACCCATCTCTCACATTGGAACGAGCTCTAAACCTCCACTGATGAAGAAGACCAGCAGTTACAGATGAGCCTGCGCAACGAGAAACCAAGGAAATAGAGGATAGTTGACTAGGGCTGTGTCTCACCAGAGCTGCAGTGTAACCACCTCTACAACCTCCTAAATTAACCCCCACAGAGGACTTCACATACCAGCCTGGCAAAAGCCTAATCTTTTCATTCTTAGGGGTGTTAGCTTAAGTTTTAACATATTAAGCTGGTCCCCTCTGTTACTCCTGCGCTGTATTGAATATTTCACGGTCCTCTTCCATGTGTTCCCAAATCATGTTGCCACATCATAATCCAGCCCAGATTTGAAACATAGCCTGCTCAAACGTATAGTGGAGACACTAACGTGGTGCTTCATACCCCAACTGTGATTACACGTTCGTCTGGCTCTATGATTTGTGTAATGTGTCTGTGTGTAATCGGATGTTGCTCAGTCTGGCTGTGGGCCAGAGTCCTGTCAATATCCAAACCCTGTCTGTAATGCAGACAAACATAGACCTTGTCTTCAATTTACCCCCAGGGTGTACTTGAGTCTAAACGTTGAAAAACCTAATTGATATACTTCACATTAGGAAAACCCTTTGCAAAAATGCTCTCTCATCTAGCATAATAAGCAGTATATTGCTCTTGCACTGGTCTTGACCAGAGGGGGAACAGCCAATGCAGACTTCTAAGTCAATGAACTGTAAAGACATTGTGCCGTCTCACTCTAACAGGCTTGTCCTCATTGCAGATGATGTTGCAGACATTTGTCCTTTGCAACAGTTAAGCGTAGGTTCTGCAGAGGATGAGCTGACATGTTGACACCCACAACATAACCTGCAGCTGCGTAAGCACACCTACAGTGTGTATATGATTAATCTGGCGAACAGGAACTATTCCTGGCTGATGCTGATGAGGCAGCAACTACACATACAAGAATCATTCAAGTAAATCCAAACATGCATTATAAGCATAGTCCAGCAACCACACACACATACAGAGTCACATATTTGGCACTTGTACAGAGAATTTACAACACTGGACGGAGCAGGATTGGCTGACTGTGAGAGAGGTCAGCTTCTTTTCAGTGCCAGACCAATCAGGGACACACAAAGACGATCAGATGACAAACCCTCATATGGATGACATCACCTCTCTTCTGGTCATTTACTGTCAATGTTGATGCTAAGGCAGCTGAGGGCATATAGTTATAAGCAGAAACAAATGCAGCACACAGCACAACGAGACATCTGCACACACCTTAATGTAGTCGGACAGGGAAAGGGCATCCCACAGGCTGTGTTGAGGACAATTCAAATCTTGGCTGAAGGACAAAGTGACCCTGAACACCATTTGGGTAAGGACTAATGAACAGCAAGTCAATTATAACTCAAGCTATGGACTTGTCACAATGAAAGACATTCCTCAATAAGCACTATCTCCTTTTTTCCCCAAAAAAAACATGTGTGCCCTGCTACATCAGTGCCATTGATCCACTAGTATTGATCATTTGTATTCAATGCATTCTGTTGGAATACATGGTTCAAGGTGTGAATGTGCAGGTTATTATTAGTGGGTGGAAGGAGAGCAGTGCAGTACATTCAAACCCTTCCCCATGGAACAAAACAAAGAAGTAGTTCAATGAACGTCAATGAAGGACAGTGGAAAAGAATAAATAATGCATGTGGACCTGAATGCTGCCAATAAAAACAATACACTTGAAAATGCAGCCTTACACTTTGTCGTGACATCAGTGTCTCCTGAACCAATTTTACGTTAATTTGCCGACAAATAAGAGAAGGCGGGCTTGAATTCTGTCAGAAAAGATACTGTGTGATGTACTGAGGGTGCACAGGGTTCACTGTGTAGCACTTGTAGGGACAAGGACGCATGAGCAGTGTAAACCCTGTGTAAACAAACCTGCACCCTGCAGTCGCCCCTGTCCAAGTGGGTGCTAAACCTCCAAACTTAGTTAGTATTAGCTTATTACTTATGTCGAAATAAGATAGTTTAGGTTGTCGGCACTATGTGTATTAGATGCCGGTCACTGGAGGCTAGGTTTTCCTTTCGGTTAAGGCTGATATTGCGTTTATAATGTGTTAATAATCTGACTCAACCACTCGACTGGTTCAACCTGTAATAGAACTGTCGGGGGATTAGCCGTGCACTAGCTAAAACCGATGTTAGCAGGTTAGCCGACTAGCCACGTCAGGTCACAGAGGGTTTCTTTAACAGTAAACGCAGCTGACAGTCTGAAAGACATCGGGGATGTGGGCCAGAAAACCCCACTGCCCCCCCAAAACAGACGTTTCCATATATATCCAAACAACATAATTCAGGTGTTGTCTCGCTAGCGGCTAAACTATATTTTGGTGATTGCTAGCTAATGTCTAAGTTGAATTCCTCTTTTTTCTCTCTCCGCTAAGCACTGATCAGCACTGACCTGGAGAGATGCTTCAAAATCTGCTTCTTGATGAGCCCAGCCATGGCCGTCCGTTATCCGGTCCGCCGTGTGTCAGAGCTGTCTGGAAAGCTAGTTGGCCTAACCGCTAGCTTTTTCCCACTCGAGGAATTAGCGCACAACTCAAATTCGTTTCCCCGTGTCAGTCTTCATGTTAACGGTGTTCCCGCTTCAGTCTCCGGGAGGTGAGGGGGTGGCAGGGCGCAGAGGGTATTCCAGACGCCCCGGTGACAACTTGGCTCGGAGTCAAAGAATAAGACATTAGGCCATTTCAAGCAGGTATAACTGATAAAGCTCCAAAACGGCCCGAAGCTCCAATATCACGCAGCGAACACCTGGACTGACAGCGAGTCGGAAGAACGAAGAGCGTCTGTTGTCACGGCGTCTGGGCGTGGATTTATGCTGCATTCACTGTCACTCGGAAACCCGAAGGTTATCTTTACGTAGGCCCATAGATACTTTAGGGGAAATTATTCACCTCTAGCCGGCAATGTTACCAATTGTTTGGTGAGTTTGGTACAAACATTGAGCTTAAATGTCTTTGATCTTGTTGTTGTAAGATTATATACTTTGAATGTGTACACAACTATCATAGCAACTTATTATTGTACTGCACATTATGGGACACGTATTGCACTTGGTCTTTACAGCTTCAATAATAATCAGCCTAGAACAAAGGTGTAATTTATTGTTAAGGAAAAATGTCTTACTGAGTCACTGCATGTGGAGATTTGGTTTTATTTGTGTTGTCAGGTTTTCCTGACGCTCTTTTAGTGACATCTAGTGTTTGAACAGGAGAATTTGTCTTTCAGAAAACTTCCTGAAGACAAGGGATATTACTTTTTTGCCACATTATCCAGATGAGAAATAATAAATCATTTTAAAAACATTGTAAATAATCACAATATATATTTTCATATTAAATTAAAGCAATGAGACAAATAGTATTATCATAGAACATGAGAAATTAAGGGAGCAACACGCTAAAAAAAAAGAAGAATTAAAAGGTACATCCCATGAGAAAGTCATTCCTGTAATTTTCTAGCATTTATCTTTATTTGAATTTTCCTGGGGATTTCTCTCTCTCTCACACACTCTCTCACACACTCTCTCACACACACACACACACACACACACACACACACACACACACACACACACACACACACACACACACACACACACACACACACACCTAAAAAATAAATTGCTTCATCCTTGGAGGGATTACAGTTGTTGAAACGATGCGGACT
>CAAKHC010019394.1:24593-40480 GCA_901007825.1 Macroramphosus scolopax | reverse complement strand
CACACACACACACACACACGCGCTCAGTCCAGTACAAGATAAAAGCAACGACATTCACAGAACTACACTGAGTAAGACAGTCTTCCCTCTCACACTCTCTCACACTCTCTCTCACACACACACACACACACACACACACACACACACACACACACACACACACACACACACACACACACACCTAAAAAATAAATTGCTTCATCCTTGGAGGGATTACAGTTGTTGAAACGATGCGGACTTGTGTTTGCCTGTGGACCAAACCCCTAGCTGCTGTGTCTCTGCAGACCGATGTAATGATGGGGTGTGACAGCAGCTGGGCCATATGACTTCAGCTGCCACGTATGAAAGGAGGAGCAAACAAGAGGGAGGAAATCAGTGCCCCCCACCCCCACCCCCTTCTTCGGCAAATTGCAGAAAGTTTGCATCAGTCTGCAATGGGCGTTTTAACAGTCATCATTGTGTGTTATTAGTAAAAGAAGATGGAGTGTAAACTGCTCAAACACTTTGGTATTGTTTAACAAAGATTCACCCTTTCCCCCATCAATCCCCCTTTTTGGGAACACCCCCTCTTCTTCATGATGCCCCTGCAGAAACTTACTCCTGCTTTCGTGGAATTAATCTGATTACGTCTGATCTGATTTTGTATGGTGCACAGAGTGTAATGGAGGAATAAATGATCCAGTGTTTCCTGATGTGTCATGTCATTAGTCAGGAGCCGTGCTGACTATGTGAGACTGGGACAGCCCCCATCCGCATACCTCAACGCAAAATGCCCCGTGAAGGACACGCCGCGCTCCCTGATACGCTGCTGGGCCAGTGGGCCTGGACTGGAAACAATCTCCATCCACGACTGCAGAAGAAGCAGCACTAGAAACACACTCTGACACACACTCTCAGCGAGCTCTCCCACTAACCATGACTGCGAAAAACCGACAGAAGAGCACCTCCAGCGAGAAAAGCCCCGCAACCAGTCAGGAGGATGCGCCAAAGAAAACCCAAAAGAGCAGCAGCAACGGGGTGAGTGGCCCCGGACCTCAGGGGCCACGGTCGGGGAGCTGCATCGGAACCGTTCTGTCTGCTGTGTTTTACATAGCGTTAGTAGGTGCTGCAGGGTTTGCTGCTTTTTATTTACAGCAGGTCGTGGAAGAAGTCCGCCAGACAAGCGCCAGACATGCGGAGGGCGCAGAGCAGAACGCGCAACTGAGCAGCAAAATGGAGAGCGCCATTCAACAGGTAGGACCATAGAGAGGGTCCATCAGTAGGATGACGTTTCAAAATCACTGTGAAAGGTGATGCATCTTCCTTTGAACTAGAAGAATCTCGGCTACAGATGATACATAAAAAGTGCATTTTACACAGTTTTGTTGTTATTGCAATGACATAACTGCCCATGTAGTTGTTGTACTTTGTGTACTTGTGGGGGGTTGGGTGCATTCACAGAAGGTGAACTACGATGATGGATTTACTGAATTGTTTCCCCTTTTTTCATAGTGCAAACGCTCACTAACTAAAATTCTAATGTTATGGAGACATTAAATACTTTCTACATTATGCAGTGATTGTAAAGCTGGAGGAGGTAAATAAGGATATGTTAAGGCTGTTAATGAACTTAGAAAAACAGGCAGGCTGCCTGTGTTTAAACAGAAGTCTCAAACACAAATACTCCTGTGATGTGTGTATAATATGGTTTTTGCAAAAAATATATAATTACCATATTAATCCAAGCCACTAGGGGGCGATCAAGACGTTCTTATGGCGTCCATATGCAAGGGGGTTCGACTGCTTGACACAGGACGTCTCCAACTTCTCTATAACGTGTTCCTGAGTGTTTGTGCCCTGGAGGCGTCAGGCTTCAGGTTTCCACATCACAATTGTGTTTGCTGAATACAGGACCAGCAATGGCTTCCGAAGTATTTGTGATGTCACAACTCCTGCTAGAAAGGCCCCGCCTCTTAATAATCTGACTTTCAATGAGCTCAGAGAACATTTACTGCTTCATCAATGAATGTGCACATTCATCATTCGACAATGAGAAACATTCAGCTGTTGGAACTAAAAGAAAACTATATTTGTTTGACTGGAAGATTAATGCAATAAACAATAATATACAGAGCTTGTTCATTGCAAATAAAATAACTTTTTGCATTATATAATAACATTTGCTGTCCGTTGGTTAGCTGACCCACATGCACAGGAACAACGGGGCTAAACATTCAGGTGGTAGAGCTTCTGGAATGTTCTTGTAAATGTTTTAATGAGTCTTTTGGTGCCACGTTGTGTCGGAGCTCACTTCTGAAGTAGTAAGAAGAGTTCAAAACAAATGAAAACCAACCTTGAAACAGATAAACAATCATTTAGAAAAAAAAACATAAATTATAATTTTTCTTTGAATATTGTCTTTTAACTGTTTTTCACAACAAGAACAACAAACTGAACATTGATATTATATCTTGTTCAAACTTTCCAATCATCAAAACTAAACTTGTATAAAGTGCCTTTTTTACACATTGAAATATTCAGCGCAGCACATTGATGTTTTCCTGTCCTGTTGCACAGGTGGAGTCTCTGCGGAGCGTTGTGGATGGGTTGGAGTCATCACTGGGCATCACACGGGTCGAGGTGGAGGGGGCCGTCAGCCGGATGAAGAGGGGCGAGGTGGAGACGAGGAGGGTGGAAGAGGCCCTTCAGAAGCTCCAGAACGATCTACTCAGGGACCTTTCGGAGGGCATCAGTGAGGTGAAGGAGGCTCGAGAGAGGGACTTCTCCTCTCTGGAAGAGACTGTAGAGCAGCGCTTGGCTGAGGTGAGTCAGTCCATCAAAGCCAGTGTGGCGGAGTTCACCGAAGCTCAGGGTGAGGCACAGAGCCAACTGGCTGACCTCAAGGCCCGTCTGGGTGGAGTTGAAGATCCTGCACTCATCAAAGAGGAACTGTCTGCCATTGTTGAAGCCGTAGCTGAAATCAAGACAGCCAAGCAGGAGGCTGATGACTCAACTGAATCACTCAGGGAGCAGATAGGTAAAGTGAGGGAAGAGCTCCAGACACGCAACCAGGAAGTAGCCTCATTGTCTCAAGAAGTTGGGTCAGTGAGGACAGTCGTGCAAGAGACTGCTGGGAGTCTGAGGCAGTCACTGTCTGCAGCAGAGGCTGATGTCCAGGCTCTGAAAGACCACACCGGCATACTGGATGGCGGGATGCAGCTGGCTGCTGATGCTGTACGTAACATGGAGGAGCAGTTGAGCGCAGCAGCTGATCAAACACAGAAGAGATCGGAGGACCTTGAAGCCAGAGTTAAAGCATCAGAAGAGAGTGGAGATTCACTGTCTGCATCCGTCACAGAGGTCACCTCCAAAGTGGAATCTCTATTGGCCAAATTCGACATCTATGACAGCACTCAAGCTGAGCAGGCTCTTGAGAAAGCCAAAACTGCCATGGAGAAGGAGCTGCAGGCACTGAAAAGCAATCTGGAGGAGCTCCAGGCCAGTGTGGCTGCTGTGGTAGACTCCCAGGACAAGCCAGATTCAACAGACTCCACCATGGGAGAGCAGGTGAAAGAATTACAGCAGAGGCTCGCTGCTGTGGAGGAGAGAAGCAGCAGGGTCAAGCCAGAGCAGCTGGAGAGCTTGCAGAGCATGGTAGATGGGTTGGAGGGCAAAGCAGCGAAGCTAGAAGGCCACGAAGAAGCTATCTCTTCCATGCAGAGAGCACTGCAGGAGACCATAGCGAAACTGGCGGGTTTATCCAAAGCCCCGGGCCCGAAGACAAAGTAGACAGCAACATCACAAAACCAAAACATCCAGCAATGCGGACAATAATCAGAGCGTGACCATAACCCGCTTTTCCTTTTTTATGGAGAATTTTTAGTCAGAACTTTCAGGGTGATGTGACGTTGCACACCGGTAGAGGAGTAGCGAATGTTATGGGTTGGATCAGGAAGGAGTGGCAGAGCTGGACAGCTGATCTGTGAATTCAAATCCAACTCATTCTGCACTGTAGTTTTATTTTCTAATATTTTGTTTTATGTACTTGAAAGTTTTGCTGCCAGGGCTGTATTTTTTATTTTTTTTTTCAAACACAACTGCAATAAGCTCTTGTCGAGCACACCATGACTTGTTTTTTGTTACAAGAATAAAAGTCTTGTCAACCCAAATCTGTGCTGAGTTATTTCATGGCGATCATACTGACATAAGCGGTTATTGATTATAAACCGTCAGACTTGGTGCTCTCCTGGAACAAGTTCTTCAGGCCGGGAACTGGTTCTTTGGCGGCCAAAACATGATCGAGAACCGGCTGTCTGCACGTCTGATCACTTTAAATCAAATGCTTCTGTGTTGATCACAAAGAAAATTCGTAATAAGTATTATTTATAATAGTATTATTATCAATAAAATCCATAGTTAAAACAGAAAAGTCCATCTCAAGTTTCTTGGGTGCTGTTAAATAAAACGTATAAATCAGAATTCAGTGAGTTCTCACATGATCTGTTTCATAACATGACAGTTAACCTGCGTTGAGTAATTACCAAATAAACCTGTAAAAGTTATTGTTCTCTTCTTCACTGTGCTGCTTTCTAATGACCCAGTCAGTCATTTAGTCACACACCCTTCAATCTGCTGTCATCAACAAAGTCATTTTCTCCTCGGATGATTCGTTTTGAGTTTCCTCCAGGTGTTCAGCTTCCTTGTTCAACACCTGAAGTCGTGTGCAACGGGAACAATTTGCCCTAAAGGCGTTCTGACAGAGAGTCTTTGCTACAGAAAGTCTTTTGAACAAATGATTAAATGTTGTGAAAGCGTTTAAATGAAACCAAACCCGGATCCTTTTCAAAACCTACACAGGTGGTGTTTATTACCTAAACTTAACAGAACTGCAACACACTTCCTGAAGCCTTCCTGGCAGACAGCCTTTAGAGAAAACTTCTTCCGGAACTAGTTGTTTGGCCCCTTCAACTCAACACTTCAAGGTTTTCTGCTGATCAGCAGAGGCAAACACGTACTGGAATTTAAACTTCTAACCCCTCAGTGGTAAAGGTGAAGAGCTTTGGTCCAGCTATGAGCCTCAGAGGCAAATGTAGGTGCTATTGAGAGCCTCAAACATGAGTCATCAGTGAACTAATACACGTGTCCTGTGACATGGATGAATGAGATTCTTCATAGACTAAAGCACAATGTACATTTTTTCATTAGGTTTTCTATTTCCACGGTGCTCAGAGAAGGAAGATAGATTTTCAAGACTGCCCCAGTTCAATAAACAAAGTTTCATTTTGTAATAAACAGTTTTATTTCAGTAAGACAGTGTGAGTGACAGCTGTGATTGCTGAGCCAGCAGTCTGAGGTTGTGGTGCTCATGTTCCCTGGTTCATCTCCCCGATGTCAGACATATCTGCCATGTCATTAACGTCTGTAGTTGTAATCATCAAATCTCCCTCTCCTGCAGTGAGGTTAGCCAATGTCAGTCTAAGCTCAGCAATCTCGTGCTCTCGACTGGTGAGATCCTCTGCTAGTCTTCCTATACGAAGGGTCAGGTCCGACAGCTGAGGGTCAAACGCCCCAAAGTCTCGTTTTATAGCCGCCACCTTCGGTTTAAGGTCACCGGCGAAGGTCACTGTTCTTATCAGGCGTGCTCTGCCACTCTCCAGCTCCAGCAGTCGCTCTGAGATCTGTTGGTCGGCAGATTGGAGTTCAGGGATGCGGTGGCGGAGCTGCTCGATGGCCTTCGTGTTGCGTTCAGATGAAGTGCGGAGGTTTGAAACACGGTCAATGCTGCTGACCAGAAGATCCCCCATGCGTTTGACCATGTTACGCTCAACCTCAGCCGTCTTGTTCTCCAGCTCGCCCACCTGAGTCAGAAGAGACTCCAGCTCAGACCGCAGGCCGTCCATCCTGCGCATGTCCGTCCTCACCGACGCCACCTAGAGGGTCACCACAGGAGACGAGAACCGCATCCAGTAAACATGGCACTTTGTTTCAAGTCTCTCTTTCTGAGAGAAAAAGTGTAATGTGAACAGCATATAATCTCACACACCTTGTTAGCAAAGTCTTTTGTGATGGCGGAGGTGCGTTCTTTGATGTGACCCACAGCGTCTGTCAGCGTGGTCAGGCTGGTCTGGTGCTTCGCTCTTTTCTCAGACAGCCCGGAGGCCCACTCCTTCAGCTGGCTGATGTCCTGCTCCAAAGCCTTCACCTGGGACTGCAGCCCCCCACGCTGACCCCCGAGACCCTCCAGCCTTAGCTGGACGCTGTCACACTGCAACAGGACATACAGAGTAGAGTTCTAAATATGAGAATCAAATAATTTCGGACAACATTTACATTGAAAAATTGGATTTTATTAGATAATTCTGTGATGAAAGGGATGAGATCCAAGACCAGTTTTGTACCGTTACATGATGGAAGAGCAACAACGCAGCTGCTATGATTAACACTTTTATTGAGAAACTCCTGAAACACACAGAATAGGAGACAAGCTCACTGATCTTTAATCAGATCACTGAACAGAAGCTCCTTATAGATAAATCAATATATACTTATACAAGTTCTGAACATCATCAGGGTGACACTTACAAAGATGACAGATGGGTACAGACGCTGCGTCAGTGCAAATAAAGTCTTTGTGTAGTTGCTACAGAAAGCTGATTGTGTTGCTTCACATTCAACAATGTATCCTTGAGTTTGCGTAATAGCTGTAAAGAAACTTTTCCAACTTTAAATTGCTCTACACGTTTTACAAAACATTATTACAGAGAATATAAAGGTTGCTTTCTGGAGCAAATAGTAAGACGGAGCATGTAGCTCAGATCCCTTTCCTGAGCTGAGAAAACACTGACATCATTCAATGATGTCGTCATGAAGAGGTGGAGCTGATTCGTCCATTCTGGCTGGCTCCCATTCCTCCTCCTCTTCCCCTTCATCTGTCCATCCTTCTCCTTCTGAAGTGACAGAATCCTTTTGGCCGTCAACCCTACTTTCCCTCAACACCATGGTGAGTTCATGGACGGCCTCTTTAACCACGGACAACTCGTTCTTCATCTTGAGGATGCTGTTTTTGGCCTGCAGGTTGTCCATTTCCTCTCTGATTTCCAGGATTTCTTTGAGGGCCTTCAGCATGTTGTCCTCGGTACCAAACACCTGTAGGGTCACGTCCTCCAGGCGTTTTTCTGCCCCGCTCAGATCGACGCCAAGTTTAAGGATGGAGCGCACCGCCTCCTCTACCCGTGGAAGTTGCTCCTCACACTCCTGCGCGCGGGGAATGTGCTCCTTGAGCTGAGCGCTTAGCTCGACCTCGCTATGGGCCAGACTGCTGATCCGCTCCTCCAGCTTGTGGATTTGCTTGGTGTTCCAATCCAGCTGATCCTGGGCTCGCTTGGCGTCGACCTCCTCAGTCTGCTTGAACGCTCTGGCGTTGCTCCTTGTGCTGTCCTCAAGCTCCTCCAACTTCTTTGCCAGCAACTTGGCCCTCAGCTCAGCCTCGTTCACCCGCTCTGTGGCTCCGCCATGAGCTTCCCGTGACTCAGCCTTGAGGGCAAGCAGGTCAGTGGTGGTGGTGGCCAGGCGTTCCTGCCACGTCTCTGTCACATTAAGGAAGTGAGCGTTGACCGCCTGCAGGTCGCTGGAAGCGGAGTTCTCATCAGCTTGCATTGCCATAATAGAGGCATGGAGGGTGGAAATATCCTGTTGAAGTCTTGTTACCAAGGAAACGGTGGAGAGCGCCTCCTGGAGGTCATCCTCAGAGGCAGAGAGCTGCAGCCGCAACAAAAAACAGGAGGGCTGTTTCTGTGGGAGCTTTACGGTCATCAGTATTCATATACAGTCCAAAACAAAACATGCATATGTAATGCTGCAGTACACAACATGAATTGTAATTAATTTTACAGGCTCACACAAATGTAATTGGACTTTAGAATACGAGAAAGAAATTAAATTTGTTCTTCAGTTTGCACATTAAGTTAATGCACGCAAATAATTCTTTATAATTTGAGGCATTGATTCCCAACATTATTCATACATTTATGAGTTGTGAGAAGTGCTTTGGTCCCTGGATGCTCTATTGGAATAACTTTCATGAGGCTGAACTGGTGAAACTATTCAAAAATAAACTTCACAATAATGCATGTAGCGTAAAGAAAGTGTGTACTGTGTCGGGAAGCATCCCTTTGAATCTCTGACATCAAGGTATGGAACCAGTTCTTTAAGGAGAATGTTTCCAACCTCAATCACAGACTTAATGTATTAATACATTTAACCTTTAAAGTGAAAACGAACAGAGGAATGTATGGGGGTCCCAGGCAAGAAGGGGACTAATTCATCTTAACTATCCTTCCATCAATAAGTAACATGACAAAATGTTTGACTACTTTCTTCATTGGTTTAATGCAGTTTCGGTAATAAAACCCCTAAAAGCAAACTATATGGATTTTATATATGTTTCAAACAGTCAATGGATCCTCAGTATAACCTGATCCTCTATAAGTGACACGTACCTTTTTAGAAACCTCCAGAACTGCTTCCTCCATCGCGAAAAGACTTGAAGTCTTTCCATATAAAAACGTGTACTTTTCTTCAATTTTGGAAAACCTCTCATTCTGCTGCATCACCACCCTGACACAGAGGAAGGAAAGAGAGATTGAAAATAAAATCAAATATAATCAAAAAATGAAATACAAGCAATGTTTCCAACTTACCAGCTTAGCGTTGCGCATGCTGCAAGCGATAATACACACATGATGCATTTAAGGTCCAGACTCGATGTTTTATCTGCTCCTTCATTGTTCCCGGCTTCCGTCTTCACTTTCTGCTCTTCATCTTTACGGTTTGCACTCGTTGATTCAGGCAGTTCATCGCTTTGCTTTTGAGTTTTCTTCCTCTGCTTTACTTCAGTGCGCATGTTAGCACAATAAATGTTACTGTAGAGGAACTCAACAGGCCTACCGGAGAAAAATCAATCACAAACTTTCTTCAGGTTGCGGAATAAAATTAGACATATTTTTTAAAGGCAATTCCTGACGTAAGAGACGGAGAGGAAAAATGTGAACTGTTTTGTTAATGTTAGCAAGTTAAATATCTTTTTCCTGAATTCCTTCACCCAGTTCCCTGGAAAATGCTGCTTTCAAGTGCTTCCGGTAAAGTTGTAAACGTAAACACAGCGAACAACGGGATTGCTTTAATAAAACTGCTCATATAACTGTTAAAGTAGTTGTTTTTTCTCCTTTTTCTTTCGCATTTACTTCTACAAAGGCTGAAACTAACGTGAAGATTTCCATTTTAGCTGCCAATTTCTGTAACTGTTAAATTTATCCCCAATTGTGACAATGCGAGTTCCGACACTACACGAAGCCCCCAAACGCCTCAGTCAGCCACGTAGGCGACTGCCAACATCTGAGTTGATGACTGAGAAGAGATCCAGCGACGATATTAGTCTGTCATCCTTTTTGTATTGTAGGAAATTAGGAAAGGGTGACAGCAGCACATCGGTTCCACAGTATAACAATAATTAAAATGGACAGTTATCACAATGTGTACATTTCTGTATCAATGGAATTTAATTCTACCTTGTTAGTGTTGCAGACAAATAATTGAGAAACAGAAGTTTGGCATGAGCCATTTATTCAACATGTCTCCAAAATATTTAAAATCTCAAAAATTTTCAAAATGTAATCATCAGTAGCTTTCTATACATTGTAACTGAAAGCCCTATACAACATCGTATGTAGCAGTTCGTAGCTTAATATACAGTTAAATGGGTCTCATCAATGCTATTCTGTATCCAGGATGTGTCCTCAACATACACCGGCCGTGTTAACAACAGGCTGCTGTCTCTTTATGCTACATTTCAACACACCAATAGCATAAGACACAGACAATCTTACATAGAACATAATAATGTTTACGGTGGACGAAGCAACAGCTTAGAGGCAAAAGGAATACAATACAGTACATTCAAGCACAAGCTGCCATGTGCAATTTTTTAACAAATTATGTGCAAAAAAGGTAACGAGATTACTCCACAATATTGCAATATTTCGGTGTGTCACTGAAAAATCTTTGGATTAAGGCGTATTTTGATGAATTAAAGAAATATTTTGTAATAAAGTGATTTAAAAATGACACTTTCCTAAGTTGTTTCATGTTAAACAAATCAAGTCAAACTCCTGAGAGAATAGAGTAGAGAAGCTGCTCAGTCATCTTCATAAACACGAGTTCCTTCACTGTGAACGATTAGATATCAGATGATGCATCGTCAGCATCATGGCAAACTTACGTAAATGCTGAAGCACAAGTCATAGATATAAAGAAACAAAGCCATACGCAAATAGAGCCGCTTCTCTATTGCTTTTAAATGTCAAAACAAAAATCATATTACAGCACCACCAGCAGCACTACTAACATCTCAAGATTGTCTCCATCAGCAAAAGATATGACCTGGTGCTCGGCCCTATTTTACAGCCAAAAAAATGGATTGTTTAAATTCATATTAGAAGTGTACATATGTTACACACCATCAGGAAACTCGAGCCTTTAGGAGTCTGTTTATACCATTAAATAAAATACTGAATTCCCAGCAGACGTCTGAACACCAATTCCAACATAAACTAGCTACAAAATTAAAACCAGACCATTCTTGAAAACTCAATAATAAGACTGTCTCACTGAGGAAAGTATAAGAATAACATGCGCTGCATTCTGAATATGAATGCTGTGCCGGGGCATCTCTGCAGTAGTGCAAGACTTCATTTATAACGATATATATTCTGACAAAATTTATCAAAAAAATTGCAGCTGATGCATTTCGGTTAGTGCACTTGGCCATATTGCAATTTCGATTACACTTCAAATTATTGTGCAGCCCTCGTCTTCTGTCTGGTAATTATAAAAAACATAGTAATGAGCGTGTTAACTTAGACTAGCTTACTTTACTTGCCTATGTCTTGGCCAGAAGTCACTTCCTGCTCCCGGTGTAGAGAGTCTGGGTCATTAGCTTCAAAAGATGTTGCTAGGCAGATTTGTAACTCTTGGCCAGACACAGGCAAGCCGTTTCCCTCTTCCAGTCTTAATGCAAAGCTAATAAAAACAAAAACAAATAAGCACATTTACAAAAACGATTTCGTAGCTGCTTGGGCACCGTATCATAGAAAAACGGAATTATTTGCTGCATAATGAAGATAATAAGTGAACTGATATTAGTTTAAATGCTTTTAAGAGAAAAGAAAGTCACCCAAGGCCTCACTATCAATTTTTGGTCCGGTCTGTGGAGGAGTAAACATAAGTGCACTTTGGGGACAGAAAGGACACTTTCTGAAACGTGCAAGACAACACTACAGACGGCATATGAAGAGCCACAGTGTTTTAACCAATTAATTATTTACAGCAGATATGTATCTGCCGCTGAGGTTTTGACCTCATCAACTAGAGGAATATAAAAGCTAATCCCTCCTTCATATCACCAGATACCTTCTCAGACTGCTACATACTGTGTTTCTGAATATTTAAACCCCAACACCTAAAAGCAAACTAAGTCATCTAATGCAAACTAAATATTCTTTATGACTGTACAATATGCAGAAGTGTCCCACTAAGATATAGATGTATGCAGGATTACTCGGGGTAAATTCTGATGCGTCACAGGAGCAGATTTGACGT
The DNA here is from genome assembly GCA_901007825.1 of Macroramphosus scolopax. Classification (NCBI taxonomy): domain Eukaryota; kingdom Metazoa; phylum Chordata; class Actinopteri; order Syngnathiformes; family Centriscidae; genus Macroramphosus; species Macroramphosus scolopax. The sequence continues at coordinate 28,846 of CAAKHC010019394.1, read as the reverse complement.
TTCTTTCTCCACACGAGGAACCACCGCTTGCTGAGAAATGACAGCTGACGTTGAAATCCACAGGAGAGACGTCATCACTCAGGAACTGTAATGATCCTGCAAAAATAAAATTTACACAGCTCAACGGACGTTCGTGTTGGTGAAGTAAGACTACACGATCTTGGTACAAAAGGTTTTGAGTTTCTCACCTGAATTGTGTTGACAACTTCGCTGGCCATGCCGGAGAGTCTCCCAGCGACGGAGCGCACGCCAAGTTTAAGCTGCGACATGTCAGGAGCACTGGGCAGCATGTTGGTCAGACGGTACGAGCTCGCTGTTAGCAAAAAGGCAGGCAGACAGAGAGAGATTATACATTACATTAATTAATAACATTAATTTAAGTTGTATATCAGATTATTTTTGCAAATGTGACTGATGATGTCACATCAGTCTGATTACCTCACCTGTCTGTTTCTTTGGATCATCAAACAGGTCTGCTGAACTTATAGCCGAACTGCTGGAAAATCTCTCCAGTCGTGTTTTGGCTTCATACTAAAGAATTGAAGGACAGAAAATTGTATATGTTTAGTATGAACGTTTTAGTTTAATAATAATTTCCCTGAAGATTCAGGCTTATTGGATGAACTTTAGGATGTTTTAAATATGAACAACATAATATGATTGGGAGAGGATGGACGTTGTGATTGCATACCTCAGAGTTTTCTTGTTTTCCAAAGTATGCGTCAGACGAGATAGCTTTGACGTCACTTCCAAACTTTTTCTGAGCTTCTCCCGTGTCTGAGCTCGGAACTGGTTCTGGTTTCCTCCTGGCCGTGGGCCTGATAACAGATAATGATTGAAAGTTGAAACAGCTATGACATAGTACACTTGGACTGTAGCACAACATGTTTTACTCCTTCCCACCTTTAAATCCATATATTAGATAATGACTCTTCTCATGTTTGAACAAAAGTGTTGCTTGTCAGATTAAAAAAACTCTTAACAGCAATAGTGAGTAGATGAACACAGTCTCCTACCTGTCATCAAGTGATGTTTTCGTGGAGGTCAAGTAGAAGTCCGGCTCCGGTTTCTTGCTCTCATTCAGCCAGCCTCCCCCCTCACCTACATCACTCCACCGGGAGATGAAGTCACCAGAGGTTTCCGTTTGATCTGCAAACCGGTGCGAGATCCTACAGAGAGAAGTTCAGGACAATGTCCCGTGAAAATCAGAATAAACTACAATCTCATTCTTCTTGTGCAAATAACGCCCTAGAGCAAAATCAGAATTCTCAACAGCATCTGACCCAGAGTTAAGATGTCCTTCATCATCATCTTCATCATTGTACCGCCGTGCTCTGGTGGTCTTGGCCCCGTGTGGACTCTCCTGCTTGATGATGTGCATGTCTGATGTCACGGAGTGAGACACCCCACTACAAAGAGATAATGCGAGCAAAGATGCAAAAAATGAATAAAGTACTGAGCATTGCATGGAAAGAACTTCTGTCATTAGCTCTTCATCATCATCGTACCTCCTGATACTTAGACCCATGCCCAGTCTCTCAGCTTGCTCTTTCTTATTCCCCTCTAATCCCTTCATCTTCTGCTCCCCTACTTTCCTCTGCTCTTCAAGGTCTTTATACGCCAGTCGCATGGACGGACCACTGAGAGGAAGAAAAGAGCAGGGAAACGACAAATCAGACGAGGAGTGCAGCAGTATACAGAAATAGGTGACCCAGGAATGGCAGCTGAACCTCCTGATGATGAGGATTAAAGCCTCTTTCTGCCTCTTGAAACCTTCTTCTGGAGGAGAAATACATCACCACAAAAACACACTCACTCAGTAGAGAAATATAAAAGCATTACAGATGTAAGAAGAGATTTTCCAATTTGAAAATAGTATTAGGTGCTCTCACAAGGATTCTGCATTTTTCTCGGCACCAGCAGGGCTGTCTTCCTTCTCCCTGAGCTTGTCCACAGCTTGAGCCTTCTTCTCCAGCTCAGAGAAACTCTGACTGCTAACCTTCTGAGCGCCCAGACCCCCCTTCTTAGAGGCCAACTACAAAAGACACATTTTATAATATTAGAAATGCACTATCCATGTATGTGCATGCTTACAAGCCAACACACAGTCTGTCTAATTGCAAATACAATGCAATTCCTTAAGAAGGTTACTTGACGTACAGTTTTCTTGGCAGTAGTTGGCTTCTTCTTGAGAAGAAAGGATGAGTCTGGAAAGAAAGGAGGAGAGCATCAACAGTGCAGTTTAATTGCAATCATAAAACAAGCAGTAAAAATGAGAGTTCTAACATAATTTATATTATATAAATTTATATAATATTTCAAGTCGAAGCACACCTGGATTTGCTTTTGGAGAAACACTCAGCATTTCCACACTAGGACCCTCCCCTAGATTACCTGAAAAGGTAAATTTGAATATATATGTGATCAGACACATAAACTGTTCTGAGATAAATACAACTTGTATGAGTTCTTATGTGTGCTACATTACTCGGCAGCAACACTGGGTACCATTTTTGTCCTCGTCTGTTTCCAGTTTCTCTGATGCAGTGGCGCTGAGACTCATTTTGGCCATGTTCAAATTTTCAGGAACAGCCTGAAAGACCCGCAAGGCACAATTAACAAACATCAGTCAAAGTAGAAAGAAAACTGTAGAAATATGATTGTGGGTTATTCCCCAAAAGACAAAGTGAGCACAATCCTATACCTGTGAATGCAGACTAAAGAAATCCACCTGCTTGTCCTCTGTTGCTGCTGGTGAGAGAGGAGCCTGACTGTCAAGCCACAGCTGAGGAGAAGGAATGTCATAAAATTGGTAGATTGTTCTCTGCACTTAAGGGGGTATAATAAAAAACACAGGAATTTCATAATGTGGAGGAACCTGCAGGAGTACAGATGACATGTCTGCATTACCTCTGTGCCGTGGCATCTGGTGGCTTGAGTGGCTAAATGCTTAATTTTCTCTCTGTACAGCTGAGCAGCTCGGCTGTTGTACTTGGAATTTGCAGCACTGGTATTGCAGCCATGCTGACTGAAAAAGGCAATCTGCCAAACAGTGGTCAAAGCAGACAAATGAAATCAGATAAGAAGTTAGTCTAAGGGTGTGTAATGCTATGCAGTAATTGCAGTCAATTGATAAGCTCGCAAATATTCTTCCCTCAGGAACTCACCGCACTTGCATTGCCTCCCACTTGCATACATCTTAGCTGGTACCAAGCCCAATTAAAATCAAGCTCGGTGGACCTATTCAACACAACAATGTTGGCATTTGATCAATATATAGAGTCTGGCAGAGCCAAACGACTCCTCAAAATAAAAAAAATACATTTTGACTTGTTTTACTTATTATCCACAGTAAAAAACATATCATCGTGGGCTGACAACTGAGCAGTTAATGTCTTTGCAATATTTTAAATGTCCAATTCAGGGTTCATACACGTTTTTAACAATACATTTCCAGGATTTTCTAGGCCAAATTTTTATGACAAGAATCTTTCTAAAACCAAAATAAAAATCCATGTCAAAATTGACCACTGTATATTGAAATTTTTACCTGATGAAGGACAGGTGCACACCCAGAGACCTGTGTGTGCCAGAGCAATCTATACATAGGAACACACCATAGGTGATGCTGGCCCAACTGGGGTTTTTAGCTGAGCAGTCAAAGCAAACCTATCGGAAACGGAGTACAGGACACGTGCAATTCAGTATAACATCAAAATGTTAACAGACAGGTCTATATTCATTTTAAACCCAGCTAAGACAGTAGCTTTTATGTATTAACTCCCATCTCGCTCAAGACCATAAATCCCAGATCAATAAAGTAGACGTGGAAGGAAATTGTGTGAATGATGTTTGCCAAATTATAACGACTATTGAGTTCATGTTTCCACTTGTACACAAGCTGCTAGCAACGCTGAATTACAACAGCTGTTGTTGAAATGGGTTCAGTTTTGCAATGAAATTAAACGTTGGGAACTGTACATTTTTCATAATAATAGAGGACGTTACTGCCTTATGCTATTCCCAGTTGATCAGAGGCCTTGAGGACAGTTGAAAATAAAAAAAAAGCCTGATCAAGCAAGGCTAACAGCAACTGTCAGAAGCTGGCTAGCTAGCTAGAATGTCAGCCACTTGGCTAACTTGACGTCTAGTTAACATTACATTTCGCATGTCCTTTCTTATAATGTAAAAGCAACGAGGGCGAAATTAATTTAGACATCACATAATTTCAATTAAGCTGGTAAATTAAATCT
>CAAKHC010019394.1:4634-24573 GCA_901007825.1 Macroramphosus scolopax | reverse complement strand
TAAATCTAAACTTAAACGCGTTTTCACAGTGCGACGTGTCAGGTTTTTTTCTTACTTCCTTGTTATAAAAAGAAGACTTACTCCCTTTTGGAACTCTCACCTTATTCGTAGGAAAGGAGCGAAGTCGCTTGAAAATAGCAGAAATGTCATGCTTGGTTGGGTCTGCCATTATTCTACCTGTTCGTGGTAAAAAAGCCGCATGAAAATGAGCTGTTTTTCCCCAAACAATGTGAGACTATGACACGTCAATTGGTGAACATCGTGGCATGACTCTGATTGGCTAAAAGAGACCCGTGGTTGTGTTATTGAAGAGAGGTCTTCTGGGTAGTGTAGTTTAGTGTTATTCTTGCGTTCCAAGCTTATCTCAGTGGGGAGAGAAGTATAAAGGTCCTTGCAAGTAAAATAAAAGTTTTCTATGCAACCTAACTGAACCCTTTAAATATTTATTTATTAATGGTCAACATTGAAACATGTTACTATTCTAACCATGTTGCACACAAAAAGACAGCATTTTATTCCAATAAATTCATTTAATATGTTGTGGGACAACATTTGCAAATACTACTGTGCAAGTACAGCTGTTGCTGTGTGACGACAGCGTGCCCTGAAATCAATCACTTTCTCATGAATTGATCGCTCCTGCCTGCTACAGTAGAAGGCTTCAGAATTACATTGTTTAATGATTTCATTGATACAATTAATTTTGGAGCTTGAACAACGAAAAGCAGAGCTCCAAAAAAGGCAAGCTGAAAATACATTTTAATTGAAAAACATGTGTAAAAAGGTTATGGAACATGATATGATTCATGTCATAGCTTCTAAGAGAAAACAATTTTCAATAATTATTCATATAGTATTTGTTGATTAATTAAATGTATATGGCCCCTAGGAAAGGGAAAATAGTCATGTTTAAATATAAAACAAATTCAAGGGATACTTGCCATAAAACATTCAATTTTTGTACAAAATGTTTCTCAGTCACAGCATTTTAACGAGAAAAAAAGCACTTGTGGCATCATAAATTAACAATCATCAATTACCAACTGCATATCATCTGATCTTTAGGTTTCATTTGTTCTTATACGTTTAATCCCGGCTATTTACATGCACGTATACAATACCATACTCCTCTGTCGTTTTATTGCTTGACTTGTATTATATTTTCATTTAAAAGTCTCTCTCACTGCTTGATATTTGAAACCAAGTGAGATCATTAAAACACAAGAGATTCAAGCGAGATAAGCTTTCTGAAAAGTGTTCAGTGTTCCATGAAAAAACATTAACTTTAACAATCTACATTCAACAGAAAGCAGACAGATTTGTAAGAAAGGCGTGAGGACTGTTGTTCAGAGCGAACGGGTCAGTGATCAAAAATCCAACAACAGCATAAGTGAACAGTAAATAAATGAGAAATACAATCAGTGAGTATACATTCAAATTGCAGTGCCTAGAGGAAACCAACCTGCTGTGAACTACATGAAGGCTACTTTAGGATAACGCTCTACTAGTCTTCATCATCCCGTATTAAATAACCACAACAGTGAATGGGAAAACAAAAGCCCTGAACGGAATGGCAGAACCATGTGAGCACTAGTTTAAAATCAAGTTCAATCTGCCACAATTTTGTCTTAGAGTTAGATGATAAGCATGCTTGGACTGGATTGGAACAGACAGGACTTCAGAAATGGTTTAAACCCGAAGAATAGAGGGAGATCTCCCTTAATCAATCCATAGTGGCTTGCGTATTAAGGCTGCATGTAACAATACAATTTGTCATCCCAGTGTTTCTTTGAACTATATATAAATTCACAAATACATTTTAGTAAGTCGTATTCATATGTACTAGCTATTTTTGCAACATCAGAAACTGTAAAACAACTGTGGTCTGAGTAACATTATATATCTTACACTGACAGTAAGTTGTCATCTTCCCCGCCGTCATTTGGAAAGTTATTTTAATTTCCACTTTTCTCACTCGGCTTCTACGAGGGTCAATCTGGAGAAAGCAACAGTATTTCAAGTGGTCCTTTTATAGTCTGCAACCTCTCTTATCTGTCCTTTTCCCACTTGGGCCAGTCTTCACAAACAGGGAGAGAACAGTAAGGCAGAGCCGTCTTGTTTCCAGCCACACTGGTTCTTCTTCTTTTGTCACATATCTCACTTCTCAAAATTTATTACTGGATGTCTTCCACGTAGTTAGCAGGATAGAGGCCTACTTGTCCCTCCTTGAGCCGGCCTTTGCACCAGCCCTGATCGTCTTCTTCGCCAATTTTGGTAAATTCATCCCCTGTAGAAGAGAAAATAGACAAATGGATATTTGGATTCACAAACTGCAAAAAGCTTTTCTGATTTAACTTTTTCCAAAAACAAATAAAGACAGCAAACATGAAACAACAACAACAGAAAACCCAACTCCAGTGCCAAATCCCTTGACATGAGATCAACGGCAGGGCAGTGTCGCAACATATGGATGAGAGTTCCCTTCTCCCGCCATGTCTCAAAATTGTCATTTTGCATACTTTGTGTACCTGCTTTGAAGCTCAACTCATCCTGCTCCTGGCCTTCGTAGTCATAAAGGGCTCTGACGGGAACAGATACGGTTGGAGACACCGGCTCATCCTCAAATGGATTCCCATCGCCGTTGGTGGAGAAAGGGTTAACAGCTGTGTCTTCATCCGACCAGTCCACGGTCTTCTCCATACTGCTGGCACTGGACAGAGATACAGCAGCTGTTTAGAGAACGTATTTGTATGTGTATCTCAGGGCCTTATACACCAACGGAGACAATCCAGCATGCCGGGTCATAAGAAAGAAATAAAGTTTAAAAAAGCGAGAAAATAAAAACAGAGTTAAGTACAGTCAAAACACACAAAAAGCCATAATGCATCTAGAAATCCACTCACAGCTTTGTGATTCATCCAGAAAACATCATCCTAGCAGTTCAGTCTAATGAGTGGAAATCATGCTTACATCAATGATAAAGAATGCCGTGGCAAGTTGCTTTGATGCCACTTTAACATAAAGAAATGTAAGTTTAAATTGCACACGATGCTGGGGGGAGGCAACGAAACAACAAGACAACAAGTCAAACAGGCACATGAAAAAATATAGCAGCAAGCAAGACAAATCATTGTTGTGGCGGCATGATTGGAGTTTAACCTGAACGGCCAGCAGAGGGAGCCACCTGAACACCAAAGAGAAGTTGATTCAGGCAGACACAAACAGGAAACGAGCACGGCAACACATATTAATGATTTACAGTCAGACCTTCTGTTGAAAATACACTGTTGAAACTGGATTTCATTTCATTTTGATTTCAACAATTAAGTTAATTTTTAAAATTTGATAACGAATTATCCCACCACTACAGTAAGATGGGTTTTCTCTATCAAAATTTGAATGAGATCTAATGCAAACTTTAATCAGGGATCTTTTGAACATCTATAGCCAATTCTTTTTCTGAAAAAATGTGCTTAAGTTGAAAGAATTGATCCATCTAAAATATATGTTAAACATGTGTGTAAGTGATCTGACTGTAAGACAGAAACCTTTCCCAGGGTGGAGACTTGCGCCCCATCCATATGCATGACGTGTAATGTTCTGCCAGGCATGGTGCTTTTGAGTGAAAGACAGACACACACTGGCCTTGTGTGGCATGCCATTCAGTGACCGTGCAGAGCAACACAACCTGCCACCGGAGAAAGTACAAGGATGCAAAGGAAGGACGAAGTAAAACTAGAAAAAGGCACAAACGGCGATCCATAAACCAGAGAGAGAGAAAAGAAGAGGTGCAGGTGACCAGAGTGTTATCTTCTGTTCACCAACGTTTTAATTTCCTCTTTATTCACACTGATGTGGTTGACTGTGGTCTGCTGTTCCACGGTAATCTCCTCCTCCACCTCGACCTCCTCTTCATCTTCGTCATCCTCAAAGGGATTCGAGCCAACAGGTGCTTCTTTAGTAGGCACAGTCAGGCTGATGATGTGGAACACAGTGAGAGATGGGTTGTTGACATGCACACGGAAATAAACACACGAGTGAGCTGAGTGAGCTGTGAGAGATGAAGCCGGACAGTTCTCTTTCATATTCTGACCTACCAACCGGAATGGCTCATCTGAGACATTCAATAGACCATTTGGGTAAATCCTCCCCAATTAGCGATTGGCCAATCATAGCCCAGCAACTGCAACTATGCACGGATGGCCTGTCATTAATAAACTTACCCTCAAATACAAGAAGAAGAATTTTGTGCTTCTGTAGATGCTTCCACTGACAACCATGGGGAAAAAACCATGATGAATATTAAAATGTCAGGAGGAAGTCAAACAATTAACTGTCAACTCTGCAGAATCTGTTGAGGAAGTCACATCATGGGTGTTTCCTGCTTTACATTGACCCTATCCGCATCAATGAACACGGCGTGTGCTCGCTGTCCATGTGTACCAATGGAAATACAGGGTTTCTACTTCCTGCTCGCAATACTGTTGAACCACGAACAGCAGCAACCATCAGTTGGTCCTCGGGGGTGTGAAGCAGTAATGTGAACGCCTTTGTTTGCACAGTCATGCCATGCTCTGTGAGCAGATCCGGAGGCATTATTACACCAAACACTGCTCTAGTGGGAGTCTGGCAAAATGTTACTTTGGGTGTTTCAGTCAACAAACAAACCTGACCTATAAAGCTTGCTGAGCGCATTTTCATTTAAACACATTATTAACGTCTCCTCCAGTGGGAGTACGTTAACTGAAGCTTCATACATCTAATACAGGGGGAAAAGGGCGAAGATAAGTTAATAACAATGACAGATGAAACTACAATCAAAGATAGTGTAAGGTGTACAGATCTTAATCCAAATTGCTTCGTATGACGTTTCCGACATGATAAACAGATACACAGTTTCCCCCACAGATATAAGAAATTACAAGAAAACAATGTGCTGCAAATGCTGGTTGGGGGGGGGGGGCTGTCCCCTGCCAGTCAACACTGATAACTTCAGGAGGTCAAATGTTTCCCGTGCCTGACATTCCCTGTGTTAACTCCTCTCCACACTCCTCTAGTGCTCTGCGGATTTCTACAGACACACACAACTTTCCCTACTGATGTCTGAATAAGTGGCAGGTGTTTGCACATCTTAGGGAACCTCATTACAAAGCTGCAAAGGAATGTGAAGTGGATTTCCAACACACAGACCAGGAAAACCACAGACAACCCCATTGAAATCCTAATAAACAACACACATGGAGCTCAGATTTACAGATCAAGCTTAAAGCACAATGTTTATTTTACATTGATGATGGGAACATGAAGTTCTCATTTTAATCAGCTGTTTGTTGTTGTTGTTGTTCCCTTGAACTACCAAGTCCCGAGTGACATTGCTGAATCACCAAAGACCAAATTTCTCTGCAGGGACAACTTATCTCTTATCTTCGCTTAGAAAGATTATTTCCTCTCATCAAATATTAAGTATCTCTAATCCTTGACAGAGAAATTTATTTCCATTATGTATCATTAGAAGCTGTTTGTGGATCATGTAACTAAGATGAATATTATGAATTAGGCTTTGATGGCCTTCTATGTAGGGGTCATACATTAAATTTCAAATGGCGCCTGGTTATAAACACAAACTTTTAACTCTTAATTTCCTTTTCCTGCTTATCAAAAAAAGTCTAAATTGAGGACAGGTGTTTAACTTGTACAGTGATCTAGCCTGGTTGGAACTTTTCAGGTGCTTTATTCATGCGATTACTGTCTCTGTTATGAAAGTCACATTACTTTTTGGCAAGCTCTCAACTATATACCAGTGGACTTCAGTCCCCCGGGGAGCGAAGACTTCTTCCACAACAAACTGCAACAATATGTTTACTGTTGCCAGGGAAACAATTGCATACCGCTACGTCACACCCGGAGCTTCCCTTACGCAACATTTTACAAGCATTCCTTCAGAGGAAAATATGCTGTACAGCACACTGATTATATCGGCAGAGGGGAGTTGGACTCTGGATACAGGGATAGTGTTTGAGTTCATGTGTGTACTGAGAGCAGATGCCGAATGTTTCGGTGCGTTTGTTGAAGATAGAAAAAGTGAGTAAGTGAGACATTAGATATCTACCTGCTGCTGGTCTTGGCAGGATGAACCGGCTGATCTGAACCAGTTTGACTGATGCCTGTCAGCGTGACGCCATCTGATGGCTTCTTCTTCTCTCGTCTACTAAGGGTCCGGTTCAGGTCTATAGACCAATCCTATGAGACAAACACAAATAGATTTGAGTTAAACATTGCTCCCATGACTAAGCCAATCGTCTTGCTGAGTAGTTGAGTTTCAAAACCAAAAAATGCTGTCACAGCTGATAGTTAGAGAAAATCTTGGAGGCATTTGCACAGCAACATAAACACACGTCAACACATGTCAGATTGTGACACTGACTCTAGATTTCTATACATGCATGAGTGTTTGAATGTGCTATTTGTAACACCGAAAGCAAGCAAGGTATTATATCCCACACTGACAACCAATAGGGGGCAGTATATTGCCAGAAAGGTTGTGGTGTCCAACACATGAGCTGGGACTAACTAGTGCTAGCTTGCTTTTAATTTTACAAATAGCACCTTTAAGTATAAGTCTTTACAGTATCCATCACCTGTTGAAAGAAACAGCACCAAGGAATCACCCCTCCACCAGAGTCTAACCCGGCAGAGTGGAGCAGAGGAAGCGGTCCAACACTGCCATGGTAAAGCTCATAATATTCATACACGCATGCGTTTGCAGAAAAAACGAGTGCTTGTCTGACCCCTCTGATTTATAAGGCCTTATAAGTCTATAGATCAATGGTTCTCAGGCCTGGCTCGGGACCTCTGCTGGACTGTGGTGGTATCATGTGACATACTGCTGGGTTCAAAGGGACAGGAGTAATGACTGATTGGTGACACAGAGGTCAGAGTTAAAAGGTCAGCGAGAACATGGAGAGCCAGAGCCGTGTCGATAGCACTGTGGAGTAATTCTCAGAAATCCCATATCCAGGAAATGTATGTGCACATACATCGTAGTTATGAGAGAGGAAGAGGATATACCACATATTTGCATTGCTGGGATAGTGCAGTAGACCATATGTATTTATACATTTTCAAGATTTGAAGCTGCTTGTATACAAGATAAAAACACAACCACCGCAAACACACAGAAATGAAATAGTAAGGAGGTAGAATGTTAGATGGAGAAGGACCCCCCATGACTGAAGTGACAGAGCAGCCCTCCCATGCAGGACTCACTACAATGGACCTTCTCGTAAAGGAGCGAGGATGGGACCAGTCCAAATTCTGTCAGACATGGGGAAAGGGAATCATGTGCAGATCAGGGTTAAAGTTGACTATACAGTCTAAAACTGCAGGGAACACACACGCACACACACACACACGCTAAGCTTAAAAAATGTTAGTTTGTGAAAGTAGCAAAGACTTAAATCAGCTTAGTCATTCAGGGATTACTGAAGATTTAATGACAAGTTACATGGAGTGAACAATCAGCAGTTTGTAGGAAAGTTAGGTTTCATGTTTTTTAAATTCTTCTTTCTGTTTATCTGACAAATTGTTTCTTGATTCTTTTCCATGGTTCCTTGGTGATTGAGAAAATGTACGCCTTTCCTTAATTTATTTTTTACAAAAACGTGTACGATGACCCACAGCTACGGTAAATCTGCTCATGATGACATTTTTCCGCATCACTTGAGAACCACCAGTTTTTCCGCATCACTGTGAGGAGAGCATTAGTGGTCCTAAAGAGGAGAGGCTGGGCCTCTCGAGACAAGTAATGATTGTAATTCATTCACAATTAACTCACTAAATAATATATACAGACCTTAAGAGGCGCCTGTAATACAGTCTAATGCATCTCCTGGTGAGTCTGTGACATGACAACATTTTAGGAGCCTCTTGTGAAACCCTCTGAATGGACGACCTCCATTTTTTCATATCAAACGTTACTCTAATATCATAAATCCAACGTATAATACCTCAAACTGGGGCCAGTTCATTGGCATTCCAGGGCCGTGATTGGATCGGAACCATTTCAGGTCATCTTCAGCATCAGCAGCAGAGACTGTGTCTTCCAGCGTGTGGTAAATAGTTTGGAATCTATAGAGACAACACAGGAAGTCAGTGATTTTCCGTGAACAATCACATCTACCTTTTGGTACTACTCCTTTCTCCTGCATCTGTGTCGGTGTCTAATAACGGGTTAATGCAGGCCCTCAGAATGATCACCTGTTATACCTGGATAATATCTGACCTGTGATTAGTTGAAAGGTCGAGGTGCTGTTTAACCTCCAGCAACAGTTCTCTGACAAAGCAAATGCGTTTGTCTTCAAACTGCTGCCACTGCTCAAACGCCTGCTCCATGTTCTCCATATACTGCGGGGTCAACTTGTCCAGCTCCTCCAGGGATTTTTCATAACGTTCTTTAGTCTGGTTGAAATGAAGGAATAGAACCACAATTCAAACACACTTACATACACAAATTAAAGCACTGATTAGTTGGGATTTAACAGTTATTCCTACAGACTTGCCACTTACCTTCTGCACCTCCTGCTGGGACTTCTCCACCTTCTCTTGGAGCTTCTTTTGGGCTTCAGGATTGTTGTTGCTCTCCAGCTTGCTGTTGGTTTCCCTGCTGGCTGCCAGCTTCTCTTCTTTGCAGGCAGAGTGGTAGGACTTCTTCATTGTCTCCATCTGTGGATACAACCGCCAGCACCTTCATCAACAACCCCCAATAAGACAGAAATACAGGAACAAGCACCACACTTGTATATAACTTCGAGCAAGGTTACTGTTGTCTAAGTTAAAGAATCTATTTTATCAATTGATGAAGTGTCAAAGTTACTCTTTGTATTTCTACACATACTTGGCTAATAGAGTTTGGTGCTACATGTTGCTGCCTTACATTTTCATACATGTTGGATAAATGTGAATGAACCTTGCTGCCCCTCTAGCATTTCTTATTTTTACTTCTGATCGCACGCATGTGACCAAAAAAAAAAAGACAACCTTCATCATTTACTTTGAAGGCTCTAGACATGTGAATGTATGAAGCAATGTTCTAAATGACAGTGTGACTCATGTTTACAGAGTTTACATGTCTGACAGAGTAGAATGAGGAAGATAACTAATCCAACATGCCTTTATTTGAAGAGTATCCTGGGTAGTGCCCATTATAACTTTTGGCTGAGGCCAGAGCAGCCAAGCACAAATCATGTGCTCCAATAGATGATGCTTAACAAGGACAACAACCTGTCTAATTGGAAATAACAGGCTGTCACATGTTCCTCTATTTGTGTGCGAGCAAAACAAAATGCCAAATCCCTAAACCACATGAGTCCTTAGACTGTGGTCAAACATATGTACGTGTCTCTATTGACATTCTGTCCACATCAGCCATGACTGCTACTCATTTTCTAGTCCAGTTAACAAGCCTCATTTCCTCCCTTCCACCCACCACTTGTACCGTCTGTCTGGTCCATCAATAAATCACTATGGTTTCAAATCTGTAATGTTATGTCCTTGCTTAATCGCAACAAGAGGATGTCACCACCCCCCTTGTGACATCACACACAGGATATGAGGGCAAGAGGCCTGGAGGTTGCAAAGTGGCTTTGAACAGACACATTCATGCATGTTCACACACTTCAGCGCATGCACAGCAACAGAAAGGAATTTCTGTTCTGCTAAGTAAACAACTGAAATGAAATCAGTAGTAGAAAACACAATGACCTCATTTTGAACTATAGGAGGTGCTAGCATGCTTGCAAGCCCTCAAGCTTCCTTCCTGTAAGCTGACAGTCAAATAACTGGTTTCCAGCTTAAAACACTGGATGGTATTTAGCAACAAGTCTTTGTTTTGTAGCAACACACATGTTACAATAGTGCTCCTGCCCTGTTGTCTGGTAAGCAGGTAGTGAGTGGAAACAATGGTGAGTCAGTAATAAGTAATCAAGTGAACTGAAGGGTGGAATAGATATTAATGGCTGTAACCATTGAGATGAAAAAATGACTTGCCAGCAGTGATTCTTCTGCAGTTTATGGTCTGAAACATGGTTGATGGAAATTACATTGAAGGTGCTACTAATACTCCCTTTTGCAACTCAATCCCTAAAGTGGAGGATTTCGTGCTCATCCTCCTGTTCAATATATTCATTATATTGTTTTAGTATGCCACAAGTTCCTGAGAAGTCTCAGTTCCTTACCTCTTTGAGTTTCTTTGCCCAGGGTTTCTGAGCCTTGCGGAATCCATCCTCAGCCTCTTTCGTCTCTTTGAAGCCCCCGATCATCTGTTTGTGGTAGGAGTCTCTCTGCCAGTTCTTCAGCTTCTCATAGTCTTCTCCCATCAGTGCGGCTTTCACCTCCATGTGGAGCTCACTCACCTTCTCCGCCTCCGTGCACAGAGCCGACCATGCCCGCTCCAACGTACCATACTGAGGACCTGGGATAAGAGTAGGTGAGAATCCAGTAGATTAATGCTGAATAGAATGTCTGTTTTCTTAGTTACAGTAATAAAATATTTAAGAGCTCATGTTCTGTATGATGTTACTGGTTAAATACATTGTGTCACCACTCTATCTATTTTCAACTACAATCTGATGCTCTAAATTAAATTAGGGTTTGAGTCTTGGTATTTTTTGCTATATGCCGACCTTTCTCTATGAGTTGCCGCCAGCGCTTCCCCCATTCTGTGAGCTGCTGTGCGTAGGTCTTTTCAATGCGTGCCCGCTCATGAAGACAGTTCATGAGGTCGTTACACAGTCGGTGGCCATCGTCTACCCGTTTCACTGTACGCTTGTAGTTACCGACCTGAGAATCAAGGACAAAGCAGACGGATGGAACAGATGGAAAGGAGACAGTGAAAGGTTAGCTATGGTCAGGAGAAGTGCACAAGATTTCCAAATGGTGTTCAAGAGAAGGGCATTTATAGGGCAGCAAGATCATATCTAGCAGTTCAAATGTAGTTTAACGAGTTAGTGGAAAGGAATTCGTGGATCTCACCTCCCAGAAGCTATCACTGGAGACATCGATCATGGAGTCGTCGTAAGAGCCTGACATCTCTGCTGGCCTAAGGTTCACTCTGTGACTAGGGCCTAGAAAAACAATACAAGTCTGATTAATCCAGCATCATTAAAGTGATGAATACAGCCTGTCTGCTGACAGAAAACAATTTTTCTAGTAAAGACAACTCAAGTATAAGATCTGTGTTGGTCCGAAAAGTCAGTTAATCAATTCATGATAGTGCTTTTTTTTTTTTCAACGCTATTGCAAATACTGATCATATCCATACACACGGTTTACATGATCAAGATGTATTACAGCTATAATTCAGTTCTGTGTGAGATTAATAAAGAGGAAAATACTGTATATGCACTGCAAAGAGGAAGGGAAACACATCAATCGGTTACACACAGTCTCACACTTGTTCTTTTTATATGTGCTATGAATCCAACAGCTGACAGATGGCAACATGATCATGCTGTCACCACAAGATTCCTCAGGGACTTCTGCTTGAGGGTCACACCGCAATAAGAGGGTGAACACCACGAGTAAGAAGCAATCAGCTCTGAGGAGGAGAATACAGAGTGATGACAATGTGAGAGAATTTCTGTTTGGGTTGAAAGCGAGTGCTTTTGCGTATTTTTTTATGTCCTCCCCGGTCTCAACACAAGCTCAAACCACAGTGGTTTCTTGCAGCATACTGAGCCTGGTCAGACAACTTGGCTTTTAAAGAGCGAGAAGGACAAACTGTCAAGAGGCACACAGTAGGCCGCTTCCTCTTCCTCCAGACCACACGACAGATAGCCCTCTGTTATTGCTCTCCCCCTCTTCTCTCCTCACGTCCATCTTTTTCAACTCAGCTCCCCCAAAACAGTCTCTCTTTATTCTTCTCCTCACACCTCACCTCCATCCTCTTCCTCTTCCTCCCTGCTCACTCTGACATTTGTCTTCCACACCTGTCTGGAGCCTCTAATTCTTCCACAGTGTGAGTGACCCTGTTCAGACCTTGGATCTTATGTCTGCAAGGTGTTTCTGCGTCCATCTGGATTGGATTTTATTAGATTGTTTTGATATCTATTCCAATTACCGATCGATCAGATTCGTGTCTTACATTACTACAGTATATTTAGAGTCTTCACTTTTTGACTGACTAACTGCTTAACTACTAGAGGTGTGTTTATAATTACATTTTTACAGGGCTCCAATGAAGACTTAATCGTCCCTCCATCAGGCACTCATCCATCATTTATCTCATCTTTGGACTAGTTTGATAGTCAATTATACTAATTTCAATGTTAGTATTACAGAAACATTCCCGTCCCTAATTCTGAGCTTTCACACAAGATGCATTTTAGTGCCAAGCGTGAACAGAGCCTCTTTCAGCAGAGTGAGACAGCGAGAGGAGGAGTGTGTTAGTGTGTGCATGTGTGATTGTGTGTGATGGTCAATGGTCAGTGGCCCATGCCCTGCAGGGCCGGAGCTGGACAGAGGGCAGTATTGTGGGTATGACAGGATGAGGAGGCACATGAACAATCCTTCCATTAACTGAGTTTGTAGTTTACAATTAGGTCAGTCAAACAGCCAAGCGCACACACACGCACACGCACACACACCATGAGTTGTGTAGACACAAACAGATGTTCTCTGCCACAATTTCTAAGAAAACCTCAATTTTAATTTTACTCAGCTTCCTCATGACTGACGGCCTTAATGATAGATAATCATGATTATCATGACAGCACCTTGTATGTATTCCGCAGCTTCATGAGCTTGCTAAAGAATAGAAATCATACACAAACTCATGGATCCCACAGGACTGAAGCATATCTGAATAGCTACTGGTGTTTGGTGGCATAGTAACGGATAAACACTGCATCGCTCCTTTTATAGCTCGACAGGCCCTCAATGTTTTACAGCTCAGTGTAAGTCCATCTACAGGTGAGCTGTGTTTTAGTTACATTTTTATTCATTTTACAAGGTGTTCCAATGAGTGGACAAAACATTGATTTGAGAGTTTGTGTCAGGCGCTAACATTGAGCTTTGAATTCAAGACATTCAGCCTTACACGTGTAGACACACTGTGTGTAAACTGGGCAAAAGTCCAGTTTCCTGCAGCCTCACATCATTAATGTTAATGTTTCCTATGACTTTCCGAAATCTCAGGGTGGTAGGACATCACCATGATCTGACATATTGTCCAGACTGGTGCCGTCTTCTTGTCCTTTCTGACTTTCCCTACCAGCTGTCCGTTTTCTTCATTCACTAATCACTGCTGCAGCACAAGTGAGGGACACATGGATCACGCCACAAATATCTGCTCTAAACATGGCAACAGGCCTTCTGACATTAAATGCTGCTGTCTGCTCACCACAGCATATGATGCCAGGAAGCGGCACAAGGCTGAATATCGTGAAATCCAGATCAATTTCTAGCCTTAAATAACAATGCATTTTATATTGATGTATTTCGAATTCAAACATATGAATGGAAAACGACCTCTCACATCCAGACATCTTAAGCCGCAACAATGTGTTGAGAATTCCTTCATCACAAAAGCTTTTCTCCAGGTCTGATGTAATCAACAGTGAACAGGAACAAATGCCTGCACACACGACTCTGTAGGACCTGGGGACCATGTTAAACAATTGAACGCAGCCTGAACCAGGACTGTAAACAATGCTGTTGACTAAGAGGGGGTCTGAAGTCCACTCAGTCCGTCACTCTACCGGAGAACGCTGGAAAATTGAATACTCTGTGCTGCTATACACAAGCAAAAAACACAGAGAAATGAATCGAATATGTACACAATGTTGGATGAAGAACGTTGCTTTTGTTGTCTGAATTGACAAACACAAAAGCTGCATGATTTCCCCCCTTCACTTGGTTGAATAGGGGGTTCTTAGATTAAGGGCTTAGTGATTATGTAATCAAACACACCATATTCACTAGGGGCAGAGACTAAATGTACTAAGCATGATGGAATTTGGTTCCTCGAGATAAGTGGAAAAAAATGCATTCCTCTATCATGCCATCATTCCTTAACTTAACATTTGCATGTAATCAAGCTCCAACACTGTCACTTGTTTTTCTTTTACAAAAACAAAAAAAAATGGCTGTGTATTTTAGGGCAAACAAATGCAGTCGATTTTTGGATGATGATGATATAGAAAGTATATGAGTGTAAGGAGAAGAGGAAGAGAGCTGATAACGTTGTCCTGTAATTCAAAGCATTTGAAAGCAATGTGGTGCTAGAGGTGAGAACATGCGAGTCCTGTCATAACACACACACGCACACATTAAGAAGCAGATAATAATAATAATAAAGAAGCAACCACAGGGAGACATTGGCTGTACAAAATGTTGAAAACAAGGAGTTACACAAAAGTAAAGCTCTTAATATGCCCGCATGTAGAGTGAATCTTTCACCACCAGCACACTATCTATCCCCCTGTTGACGTTTCTTTGTTTTGCAAGTTGAGGTGAAGAGCCGTAAACAGCAGAATAGACAGACCGCAGAGATGAGCAGATACGCATTTGACAGGCACATGCATGCCCACCTCGAAAGTTTTGTGTGTTTATGCTTGTGTACATAGCACACCAGAGTGGTCACAGACCGCTCACGGCATACATCACACTCTCACACACATTGGGTTCTTATGGAATATTTTTAGAAAACCTCTTTGATAAATTTATTACAATGAGCAGATCACTTGAGAAAGTCTTCAGAGAAAGGACACGGCCACATTAATTTCACATACTCTTATTCTGTCTCAATGTATTGTTGAGGAGAGATGTGTGCATAGCAAACAAACTTGTCCTCAGGGCTGCAGTGTGCTCTTTTTGCTCCGTGCTAACCTGCCAGCCTCGTCTACCTGATTGTGCAAGCAAGAACACACATAGCTTACAGGTTAGGTAGAAACGAAAGTCAAGAGAAACTAACTTGCTGCTTTCTTGGCAAGTATCTTTAAGGTTGAGGAAAAGAAACTGACTGGTGAAAGTGAACAGCTAATGGTCTCCTGAACATTAAAGCAAACCAGTTAGTCAGTTCAACAATGTTAAGCAGCATAATACTAAAAGCAATTAAATATTAAAAGCAACTTTTTTGACAATTGTTTTTATTTGTGTTTTTCATGCTTTTAAACCATTTTTTATTTCTAAAAAGCCTAAGTTGGGACGATACAGCTTTTCTCTGTCTCATGCGACAGTTAAGTGATTACTTGTGAATTCTAGACTGTAGGGTTGGACAATATAAGCAAGTTAAATTACCAATCATTTCTTTTATATACCAAACGATCAATCAGTTATGTGGGGAACGATCAGAAAAATAACTGAAAATGAAAGTAATTGTTAGCCGTAGCCCTCGTTTGTAGACACAAAAACAAATCATGTTTCTTTAGAATAAGAGTATGATGACATAAATCACCAAAAACTCATACTAGCATTCTACTTTGCCAATGTCTTCACATCAAAATTGCTTATCTGACTAATAGTGATTTTTTTCCCCCTTGTCAGGAGGTAGTTCTGCTTCCATTTCCGTCTTTTGTTGCATTAAACTTGCCTGCGGGGAGCCCAGCTGAGCTGATCTATCCCTTCAATATTGTGGTTTCACAGCAGGACATTGCTAAATCCAGACTGAGCTTTAAGAGAGAAAAAATGTGCAATCATTCTTTCTGCTTCTTTTTCTCTCATGACCAAAACAAATTTAAGGCCACACGTTTCCATGACAAGTTAAGGTCATGACCTTGATTTTCTGTCTCTCAGTCCCAATCACCTCTGCCCTCCTTCCTCATGTGAGCTCAACAGCTGCACAGGCCTGCTGCTCTCACAGACATATGTGGAGCCTTTCGATTTCTGCCACCTAACCTCCCTCCAGAGATGCCGCGAACAGCTTTAGCGCCTCATAGTGTAGTCGATACAGGCTCCAGAGGGCAATGAAGTTGGTGCATGGACACCAGGTCGACCATGGCCTCAACATAACTGACCAGTCTGTTCAAATAACACTTGCTCCATGGCCAGGGAGGAACAATGGCATTTGTTCCACACTTTCAGGCATTTTCCACTGGACATGCCAAAGCATGGACGTGAACATAATGGAGGGAAATTCAGGATAACATGACAGGGAAGAGGAGATCCCGGCGTCATGGGACAGGCTAGTTCTGCAAGTTTTTCTGTGGAAGCCCCTCTGCTACATGCAGAACAGTGTCTCCTATGGTACACTTAAAAGGAGCAGAATTTTCAGGACATCACACATGCACAATTCATCTCCAAATTACCTGCTTTTTGTGTGTTATTGGAGAATAGTACACTAATAAAGAGCCTCTTAAATCGAGAACATTGCTCTCAGCCAAAATTGGAATACCAATTGTAAGTTTAGCCTGGTTCTGCTATGAAAGCAAGCAGTTCACCTGGTCCCCCAGAAAAGGGAACCAGAGCTTTCACAACTGCTTTACCCTGGCAATCTGGATATGAGCAATCACAAAAAACAAAGATTTCAGATGTTCTGTCTTTTCAATATGTACGTCTAGCCACATCCAATGATTCAAAGCTTCCACTGATTCATGACAATTTCTTGGTAATGAAATGTTTGTCACAGGTCCTGTTCGTGTGAAGAACTTCCTGGTTTTGGCAAGAATATGATATTGTCACCAACGCCCTGACTGAAGTAAAGCTCCCAGAATGAGAGATGTAATTTTTCTGAGACACACGACTTGTCTTTTTGTAAATGAAAGTGTGCAGTGCAGACCTGAGGACTGAACTTGGCAGCCAGCTGGCACTGCGCAAATGAAAACACTGGCTGAACAGGGAGTCTTAACAGCCCTGCGACAAAACAGTAAGCAGCAGCTCTGTCCTCTGTGACAAAGAAATGACAAAACTATGTTGTGTTGTAAGTCCATCATGGAGGATGATATGACATGACCGGTGGGGGTGGTGGTGGGGGGGTTATCTTTACTTGTAAAACCTGCCCCGCCCTTCATCACTCGAAAGAAACACTAGATGAAACCACTAAAGACAACTACATAAATTACACTCAGTAACACTTGATAAACTATGATTCTATGGTCGTACAACAGAACAGGAGCTACATGAATTTAACTCAGAAAGGAAGAAAATAACTTTACCTAACGGTGTTAAGCCGTTCGACTCCTAAATACCCCGAAATATCCAAGTTATGACAATACTGTTTGTTGTCAAAGTTGTACTAGTACACATACATTTTTAGTAGCTTTTACTTGTCTGAATTATTTTAAGCTGAACACCACCAAAGTACCAACCTCCTCCCACCGGGAAGTAACTTAACTTTATCGTTAGCCCCCCCTAGCTCTAATGTTAGCAAATTAGCCCGAGCCCACAACGAGAAAACTTTAAATCTACAACATCAATGTAATCTTACCTGGACCGGGTTTAATCGTTTTGGGAGTTTGACGTTTCTTTGAAGAGTTAATCTTTTTGGTGGTGCCAGTTTAAAAATCTTTTCCCCGTTTTTCCGCTCAGCAGCGGCACCACCGATCGACTGACTGACACAGCCGTCAGTTGCCCAAAGTTCGGTACAGCACATCCGGTCAAAGGTTTTCAAAATAAGACCTTAAGCACGGAAGGTTGCACTTCATGTAATGTTAGATAGCAGTTGTGTAAAGTAATTAAGATGACATACATTGACTCCGATACTATACCACAGTGTAAATTAGAGGTACTTTTCCTTTTCTCCTGCTGCGTATTTACACGCCGCTAAGTTTTTGGAGAAAACCATTGTACCTTTTATGCCATAAAAAAAGAGAGTTTTCTATTTTACATGCAAAACATATTATGACCTGACGAAGTGTGATGCATCTGCAGGGATGGAAAGCACCTACATACATTTATTCCAGTTCTGTATTTGCATACAATCTGAAGTACTTGTTGATTTGAATATTTTTTTACTTTTTTACTTACTTACTTTATGCTCCACTGCAGTTCCGATTTTTCTACAAGCGATACGTATATTTGACAGCTATCATAATTAAGTTAATATTGTTTTTATTAAAATTTTAAAAACCTATTACGAGTGCCTAAAATACAGAGAGCAAAGTAGTTGAAGCAAAGAAAAAACACATTGCTGTATGGCTATTGCCAAAAATATTTTGTTAGAAGTTTATTTTATCAATTTATTTAGTTTCTAGTATATATATATACATAGATACAGTAACTGATGACACCAGGATGGAGGGCTTTCGACATGAAAATTTCATTGCACTGAAAGAAAACTTTTATATACGGTATCTGCATAAGAAAGTCTTTGAATCTTGAGTTCTTCCTCTTCCAAATTACATGGGAATATAACAATTATTACTGGGAACATATCTGGAGTCGTTTTCAGCAATGGAGGCAGCACAGCTGCTATTACAAGTGGTCTGTACAAGGTTTTAGTAGGCAAATGTGATAAGTTTTATTTTGAAATAGCTTAATTTCCAATCTTTTGCCATTTACTGATCAGTTTTGCAAACTATGTAGAGGCTGACGTCACATCCCCGAAAAGGTTTCTTTCTTGAGGAAAGCTATGCTGTCAAGCATGAGGCATGTGGCCCTTCTGGGGTCCCAGGGAGGTTTCCATGGGTCATCAACAAAATTCACTTCATTTTGTCTTTAACCGCAAAGTGGCGCAGTGTCATACTGTCAAAGTCAAGGAACAGTGCCATCAAAAGCCTTACTTTGTTGCCGGGATAACAGCAACAGCAAAGTAGTAGAGGTAATTTACCTTTAGAAGGATTGACCTGTGATTAGTTTGAACTCCAGACAGATTAGGTCCAACAAAGGCTACTAGCCTCTTTTCATAGTAACGTGACAATAAATGAAAACAAGTTGAATTGGAATTTTATGAAGCACAAACATTGGTAAAGAGTACCATTATCAGTAGTTTTCCCTCCGTGTGTTATTTCACAACAAGAATTGACAAACAGCAGACACATAAAAGCAATTCATAGACTGTATAAAATGAGTGGAAATGACAGACCCCTTCATTGGTTTGGTCTCCTGTTTTGAAAACGCATTTTTGCCCCTGGAGTAAGGGAGGGATCTGACTGAGATGCAGACTGGTTGACACGGTAGCAACTTTTCAATCCCGAGGAAGTCACACCCAAAATCATACCATGCTTACCGTACTTTTCGGACTATAAGCCGCTACTTTTTACCGCATTTTGCGACCCTGCTGTTTATATAACGGTGCGCTAATCTACGGATTTTTACCGCTAACGGCCGATCGGGGAAATCCCAAATCTATGGATTTTACTGGTTACAGTCCTCCGGAGGCGGAAAACAGCGCTAAAGTAAAAGTGGAACCGCGAGTGGTAAGAGAGACAGAAGGACAGCGAGACAGACGGTCATTACGAGAGCGCGACAGTTTGTGAGACATCGTCATTATGGAAAACAACCGTAGAAATGCATCTGATGCAGCTTGTAAATTAAAGGCAGTCAATCTGGCAGTAGATCGCTGCCGGTACGTGGCTGGGAGCCGCCGGTTAAATTAGAAAGTTTAAAAGTTTGTGTGTCTGAAACGCTATGTGATACAGTCCAGTTTACACAGCATAGTACATGTTTTGTAGCTACTATTGCTAAATGGTAACAGTTGAAGACTTAATAACGGTAATTAAACATTCAAAAAACGCGGCTTATAGTCCGGTGCGGCTTATAGCGCGAAAAGTACGGTAATCATCTACTTTACTCTAAATTGGACCATTAATTACAAAATAAACATCATGCTGTATTGAAGAAGACTTAAAACTAGAGATTGAGACCATGAACTCTCACTCAGGTAATAAATCAAGTGAAAAAAGATTTTGATGCAATCAGACTTCTTTTTTGCAACCACAGAAGCAGCCCCCTGCTGGTCATTAGAAAGTATGCAGGCTTTAGGCACATCCCCTTTCGCTTCACTTTT
>CAAKHC010019393.1:8815-22484 GCA_901007825.1 Macroramphosus scolopax | reverse complement strand
TGTGTGTGTGTGTGTGTGTGTGTGCTACATCACACTCAGAAAAGACAACTGAAGAGGTGATAAAAATAAAAGTTGCACCGAAGAGTTGAACCAGCTTCTCAACTTCAAGACATCTTCTGAGTACCATCGTCCAGTGGACGATAGAGAATGTGTTCAGGGTGAACAGAGATCTTTCTCAGGACACCTCCGGGATGAAAGGAACCATCTACAGAAATCAGTATTCATTTATTTTATACTATCAAATATACAGAATACAAACTGAACCGAGCGCACATTAAGAATTTTGGGTGGTTTTCAGAACGATTCCGGGAAAGCTTAGATTTTCCAGAAATGTATATTTGCAATAAAAATGTAATCAAATATAAAAAATAACAAACACTCATGTTGATGTTGAAGAGACCCTCTGAGGCTGAAGCTGAGGAAACATCACAACACTGGGAACATTCTTACTCATTCTACTGCTAATGTTTAAATAGAACCTCGGCGTTGATGTGCCGAAACCTGCTGCAGCCAAGCCGTGTGATATTTTTACTCGAGGACGCAGGACTGGAACTAAAACAACTCCGCCAAGTCCACCGAGTGACACAGAAGCTGAAGTTCTAAGCGAGCCGAAATCACTCCGAGCAGACTTCGGAACAAAGTTGATATGAGACAGATTGGAATGAGGCTTGTTTAAAAGCGCAAAAACAGACAATAAATACAAGGTTTAAATTACTTCAATATAAATGGTTGATGAGAATGTACATAACTCCTGTCAAACTTCATCATATGTCTGCCAGTATTCCAGATGTGTGTACTAAATGTTTGGATGAGAAAGGTTCTCTGTTTCACCGTCTATGGGAAGGTCCAATGATCCAAAAGTTCTGGAGGGAAGTTATAAAATGTTTGTCAGAGATGTTCAATATCAGAGTCCCTTTAAATGTAAAACTCTGCGTACTTGGAATATACCCAAACATTTTATTATCAATAACATGGACACAAACATCGAAACACACCGAGCTTCTGGACTTTGGACTTCTTCAAGTGTATGCGTCTGTATAATTTATGTATTTCTGGTGTCAAACTGTTGTCATGTCAATGTAAGTTTTTGTGACGTGATGTTATAAAATAAGAAAATGACAATAAACAAATTGTAAAAAAAAAATAGTAATATCTTCTACTGAATGATTCCAACCGTAATCTGAAGGTGTCTGAGGTCCTCCAGGTTGGATGCTTCAAGTCAGCGTCTCATTCAACATTAAACCTGATTTGACCTGCAACAAGCAAAGAAGCAGAAACCTTCAAAACAGCTTCTATTAACAACAAACCTCAAGCACGACTACGCAACTCATTATTATATCAATGAAAGTCACACGACAGTCATCAACTGAAATATACCGGTTTTGAGGTTTTCAGAAACACAAGCTACATCATCTTGTTAATAACAGCAGCTGTCGGTTGGGACGTCACATTCACTGATGGAGTCTCACAGCTCAGACAGAAAGCAGACGTGTCGGCCGGACTAGCTAAACGTTTGTCACCGGCTGTCTGCTTTATATTGTTGCATAAATGTGTGAATGTAGAAATCTAATGCACATCAATTCTTAGGAGGAGGCAAAGCTCCTCCTCCTCCTCCTCCTCCTCCTCCTCCTCCATGCCCTGCAGACCAACAGTGGCAGAACTCATGTTTAATGACTTGACTCAAGTGTGCCGCTTGGCACAATGACACACCGTTAACAAGTATTTTTATTATCCAAAACAGATGTGACTTGTTCTCTTACAGGAGGATAATTTCAGGCGGAGCAGCATCCACCCAGAAATATAGAAATACTGCTCACAGTCAGAGGTAGTAAAGGTCAAAGAGCTAACGTGCAGTGGAAGCTAAGCTACATGAGCTAACTCTAATGTACAGTTTTGTTTGATCTGTTAGTTTAATTCTATAGAGTGCTGCAGGCTGCATGAACAACTAATCACGTTTACTTAATGCTGCTACTGATGAATTGTGTTTTCCTACTTTAAGGAACAGGTGAGTCCACTGAGCTCCACACAAGAGCTGTGATGCCAAGTTGATGAATCAAAAACAAAGAATGTAATCAGATAATCATTTCATATTTGAAATCATTTTCAGGCACTGAGATATCAAAATGTTCCTGCTCCAGACCTCCAAAGGTAAAGATGTCCAGCTGTCAATGTCACATCATCACATATCAAAACTAACAAAATAACAAGACATTTCAGTCTCCAAATTGATTACGATTTGCTTTAAAAAGCGTCTCTTGCATGAGAACTGAGGTTTTGTGAAACTAATGAGAAACCCTTTCAATGGGGGGGGCCTTGGGGAACCCCATCTGTAGACAAGTGATCTTTTTGTTCAAATAAATTTAAATGCAGCTTTAATGGATATTGATGGTTAATTGATCAAATAGTTTGACTGAAAGGAATCAGATCCAAATGAAGGTGCGAGGTATTAACCTTGAGCGTCCAGGAAGGAGCAGACAGGTGAGCTGCCCTGAAGGACAGAACCAGTCGGGTTTTACTTGATGCATGTGGAGATGGAGAGCCAGTGAAGCAACTGGAGCAGGGGAGTGTTGTGAACATCAGAAGGAAAGCCTTTGAGGACCTTTGAGGACCTTTGAGGCTTCCCCGAGGGCTCGCTGACATTTCAAGCTGCCTGCAGCTTTAATGGCCTCTGATTTTCTTTCATGTAACTGCTGAATACGAGCGGACGAGACCGGACGACAGCAGCAGGAGAAGCAGGCTGATGGAGGTCGGCTGACTGCCCAACACATAATCTGAGCAACGGTCCATCAATATACACAACAGGGATTCTAGAAAGATCTACCGTACTTTTCGGACTCTAAGCTGCACCTGATTATAAGCTGCAGAAGCTAAATTGAATGATTTGTACATATATAAGCTGCCAGTTTGTTAATGTTTAATTACCATATGTAAGGTTGGTACAGAGGGGATTGTCGGGAAAGAGGCAGCTGTTTGAGGAAGCTCCCATTTATTAACATTAACATTAACATTAACATTAACATTAACATTAACATTAACATTTCAACAAACAAGTTGCATATTTGCATCACGTCTCCAACTGTTCCCATTTAGCAATAGTAGCTACAGAACATGTACAATGCTGTAAACTGGACTGGATCACATCGTGTTTCAGACACTAACTACCTTAACCGGCTCCCAGCCACGTACCGGCAGCGATCTACTGCCAGATTGATGCCTTTAATTTAACAGCTGCATCAGATGCATTTCTACGGTTGTTTTCCATCCTGACGATGTCTCACAAACTGTCTCGCTCTTGTAATGTCCGTCTGTCTCGCTGTCCTTCTGTCTCTCGTTCCACTCGCGGTTCCACTTTTCCTTTTGACTGTAACCAGTAAAATCCAGAGATTTGGGATTTCCCCGATTGGCCATTAGCTGGAAAAATCTGTAGATTAGCCGCACCGTTATATAAACTGCAGGGTGGGAAAATGGGGGAAAAAGTAGCGGCTTATAGTCCCAAAAGTACGGTACTTGTGTCTTAATGATCCACAGGGATATTGATTAATGATCCATGATTAAGATCCACAGAGATATTGGTTAATGATCCACAGGAATATTGATTAATGATCCATGATTAAGATCCTTCTGCTGTGAATGTATTGTAAACTGTTTGTAGGACAGGAGCTGATGTTTGTAGATCACATGTTGTTGGCTTTGATTCAAACTTCCATCAAGCTTCTGGCCTCGTTCAGTGTCTTTGTCTTCTCTTACATAACGGCACCATAATTCATGTGAACACAAAGTCCCTCAGCAGGATCATAATGTTGGATCAAGTTGGACGACAGGACGTCCAGCATGTAGTCACATGTAGTGAATCTCAGCTTCTTCCATTGATAGAAAGTGGTGATTATCCAGCCCAGGCTGCGTTAGTGGGCCAGTTTGTTTTTTCTTCTGTACAATTACTGGTGCTGTGTGAGCTGAGGGGGACGATGCATCAACAAGATAACAACACTTCTATAAAGTACCACATCGTTCCTCTCAGATGGAAATGTACTGCTGTGTACTGTGTTCAGCCTGACAGGCCGGCGGGCAGAGCTCTCTGAACGACCACACAGCTCATCAGACAAGAATGTGAGCAGGTTTTCCACCTCGCAGAACAATTTGCAAGCAGCCAATGAGGAGAAGAGCCAGGCCTGGAGCTAAGCCGTCAGAGAATAGCTTCATTCTTAGCCGGCTGGTCCGACGCCTGGACTTCAGTTTCAAAAGAGAGAAGGACCCCAACAGGGCACCAACCTCCCCCCTGGCTGGAGAATAGATGATAATAGTAATAAATAATACACTTTATTTCTATAGCTCCTTTTGAAAACAGAGATACAAGGTGCTTTACTAAGTACAACAATACAGCCTTGAATATATCAAACAGTCGGTAAAAAATCAAAACTTTGAAATGAGGAACATTTGACACCATTTTAATCTCTGATCTGAGAGGTCGTGTGCAGAATCAGGGCTTAGGGTTAGGGTTAGGGCTTAATCAGGGCTTAATAGCTCTTCAGAAATGTAAAGCAAAAACACAAACAGGAGGTCAGGCTCCTCTGTAAATAGAATCAAAGAGGCATCATAAGAGAAGTCAATAAATATTTTCTCAAATTAGCTTTCTGTCATTTTATTCAGTTTTAATAATTCTATGTGGATATTCACTACTTATGGTACTTTCTGGGCTTTCGGTACCAGAGTCTCGGCTCTTGTGACGTCCATAACTGTCTTTCTCACGTCTTAGAAACATGTGCAAGTATTGAAAGGAGAAGAAAGTGGGAGCTGCAATCAGAGAGTCACCAGGGGGGGGTGTCCTCCTCATACCCGGTTTACCCAGTCAGTTGTTTATGACAGACGTTGTGTATGACACAACTAACAATTAGCCACTAATTTACTCCCAGCAGGTCAGACGAGGCTGCTGGCTACACAGCTTTATATCCAATGAGCTGCAGAGTACAACTGAAGAGAGAAAACCAAAGTGACCCAGCTGAACTGCAACACACAAACATCGGCTTCTCACCATGTTAGCTGAGCATCTTTGTTCTTCCGGTCCCAGGTGCTGATTCACGTCCAGGCCTGCAGGTGGAAAGTAACACGGAGTCAGTAAAACTAGTTATATTAGTTAAAACATCATTACAAAAACACTTTATCTGGGATGGCCAGGTATAAACAGCAGCCAAAGTTTATTTGGTGACAGATTTTAGCATTCATTTTGTGCCATCCGTGAGAGATGACCTCGTGTCGACCTTTCTCTCTGTTACTACTGCCAAGGAAAGGGCACTATCCACAATCGATTGATTAGAGGTGAATCTCTCCCCGCTCACTGATGACTGCTGTAGTTCCCTAGTAAAGGCAGAGAATTGAACAGTGTATGTTCTGCAGAGAAGTTCTGATGTTCTTTGGACATTCTGTGGACGTTAGAAGATGCGAACACGGCTGACATTTTACAAATAAGGGTACAGTACTTTGACTTATTTAACCCCTCGTGCCATGCTGCTGACCTCCTTCTTGCTTGTAATTTTTCCACATTTGCTCAACAGCTGTTGCAGCATCTTTATTTTCCTCCGTCATCCTGGAACAGTAGATAGTCTAAAAGTAAGGACACAGTGCATCGATCTT
Source organism: Macroramphosus scolopax (assembly GCA_901007825.1). Taxonomy (NCBI): domain Eukaryota; kingdom Metazoa; phylum Chordata; class Actinopteri; order Syngnathiformes; family Centriscidae; genus Macroramphosus; species Macroramphosus scolopax. The sequence goes on along the minus strand of CAAKHC010019393.1, from coordinate 16,856 downwards.
TTTCTGACCAACCTACGTTTCAAAGGTTTTGCAGTCGGCAGCGTTCTTTATTGCTCAAATGGCTTGAAGATGCAGATTAATGCGTCTGCAATCACAACTGTCCACATACAACAAATTATAAGTCTTTCTGAGTTAACGCCTTTTATAAGCGTAATTATGTCTGAAAATTACTATTAATTTCCACAACAGTTGTTGCCGTTTTCATTATGCCACAAACAACTATCAACGAAGTAAAGAAACATTTGGATGCAGGGATAGTTGTATATTCACTGCAGGCTGGTTCTGGGACGGTGGAGAATAAAGTTGGTCTGCAGCCCTGCAGCCTGGCGTCGTCTGGGAGACGAACAGAGCAGACTGAGAAGGTTTGTCGAGTCTCAAACTAATTTTTCTTGTGGGGGGATGTTGATGCTTCAGGGTCTGAAACAGCAGAAACACTGTGACTACAAAGCTCGCAGACTGCTGAGGTGTTGGTATGTGCTTTCACCGAGGCTCAGGGCTTATGGAACTGTTAGAGAAGCTGAACAGGGGGCGAGGCTGTGCTTCAGAGGATAAACTCTGAGCAGCAACAACAGCTGAGGGCTTAGACAAGTCACAGATCTGACAACAGTTGTTCTAAAACAGATGTGTCATGCTCCTATGTTTGCAGGACAGGACGAGTTTCAATTTCATCCAAACCTCCACCTCAGAGCCTGAAGCAGCGACACATTCAGGACTGGCAGTCAACAGGATAGAAAGATGTTTGGATCAATATCAGATACACAAGTCATGTGAGGGGCAGGAAACTTTTCTCAGTGTGCTTTTGGACAGAAAACCAAGAGTCTGAAACCATCTGTCAGTTGACAGGAAATTAATGCTTAACTGTTCTGATAATCAATTATTCCTTTGATTGATCCAACAAAAACGGTTCCAGCTTCTCTAATGGAGGAAAATACATGACATTTGAGAAATTTGACAATTGATTCCAATTGAACTGATCATAGATGTGTATTGCAGCTTGTTATCAGCTCATTGTCTTCACATGCTCCAGTGGTTTCAACATCTCATTCTATTCAAAATAAATGTAGTAAATGTTGATCAGCTGAGCTGCCATATATCAGGTATTTTTATGATCAATCAGGTAAATATTTTGAAGAAATACTTTATTGATCATGCAAACGAAATAATTTTTTCTGCATTTGCATTTCATCTGTGAGTGTCGAGGTTGGGAAGCTGTTTTTTTAACCTTTAGTCCACCGCTGCCCCTAAATAATGACTGGTCACAGTCAAAGTTCTTCACCTGATAATACTTTTATAATTAACCTGGCAATAAACATCTTGAATCAGGTAGGTAGGTAGGTAGGTAGATACTTTATTTATCCCAAGGGAAATTCAAGGTATCCGGTACCTTACATACAACACACACAACATACACAACAACAACATACATACAACAACATACACATGCAACATAAGAAAGGATTAACAAAACAAGAGACAACCACATGAATGTAGTACAAAACAAGAGACAACCACAATACAGAATACAGAAATAAAATAATAAATATATTAAATAAATGTCATCATGAAATCTGGAATATCATCTGCCCCATCTAAAATCACAACATCCTTCAAACACAGGGATCTGGTATTGTACTCTAAATCAGTTACTATTGTCATTCCCAGTTGCACCACGAGCAGTAGACTGACACCTGCTGGTGTTCAAGGAGAACAAAACTGGACACGATATTCGGATCATTTCAGCTACAGGTTCAAATTATTGCTATAAACTCAAGACAAAATAAACACAATAACAGTAACTTTCATTATCACCAAATAATCTGATAATTATTGTCTTTTTAATTATTTAGTTTAGAAAACATAAGAAAATAGTAAAAAAAACTCCCATCACAATATTCTAGAGCACAAATTAGTAAATGTGTTGTTTGTCCCATAAACCTTTCCAAAACCAAACATATTTCAAATTCAGTTGCATGAACTAACCACAAGTGTGCGTTACAAAGTGTACATACTCTCCTCCCTTCCTAAAGCCTGTGGAGGATTCAGACATGCTGTTACACAGCTCACAGTTGCACAACACAAGTAGCTGCAGGGGAAACTGAGGAATGACAAAACACAGAGTTTTACTGGACGAGCTAAATTCACCCCCCAGGACATATTGTGTCAGTCACAGGGTGGTGTGGAGGGACGCAATAGACCACCGCTGTAAAACAACTCTAGGACAACTAATGACTGCTTGACACTTAGACATCGAAAATGAAATGACCTCCGAGAAGGAGGTAATGTTTTGACTAGAGTTGGTCTGTCTGTTGGCAGGGACGCACACAAACTACCTGGACCCATCTCTTGAACATGGCGAAAGAACTGGATTTGTTTACATCAGCGTTGGCACGGACAGATGAAGAATTTATTACATTTTGGCGCTTTTCCATTCAAAACAATGAAAAGAATGTCTGTGCTCTCCTAGTGCATTTCAAGTCAAACTTTTGTTTATGTTTCTACGTTACAATCACATTTTTCAACATGAAAACTAGGTGAAGGAGTTAATATCAAATGCAAGAGTTTGAGGCAAGTTCACTGAAGTAGAAATTATGATATTGCATTTATTTTAAATGTAACATTAAATATAATATAAATACAGAAAATACCAATGCAACAATAAGATAGCCGATACACCCGGACAACGTTAAAGTTAAAAGGTATTATGGAATTAACGCTAGCTAAACTTTTGATCTGTTAATGGCAGTTTAAACTCCCCACGGACGGCTGAACTGCTACTGCTAACGGCTAACACTCGCTGTCTACCCAGTGGCTGAATATTCAGCAACACTTCTCAGATTACGTCATCACAGCGACGAAACCTAAACCACGCCGCCAAAAACAAGCTAGGTAGCCGTTAGAGGCTGCTACTAATGCTAGCCTAGCATTAGCATCACCGTCGATGACGATGCTAAAACATCATAACAAACACTTAATATCAAATAGACAAACGACAACATTATGACTTGAATTACAGTCATCTGAAATCACCAAAACTTGTAAAATACAATATTATTTTAGCGCTAAAATAACCGACGGCCATAGTTAGCGAACACCCGCAAACTCTCAGCCACTGAGTCCGGTTACGTTACTCGCCCGAGGCAGATAATTAACCGTATTTGTTATTGAATAGCTTCTGGATAATTAGTGAAACGTGTGTACATACTTACCTCTATTTAGGAGTTTCGTCCAGATTATTCCAATAATTCCCCATCCAGCAGGAAAAGGAAGTGACAGCCCTCCATCAACCGACAAACCCCGGAAGTAAACGTCGCTTCTTGTTCGATGAATCAATCATATTTTTTCGATGTAGAAATATAATTCATCTAAACAAATCGTGATAAAAACGATCATTATTAGATTATCATACAAGTCACTAAAGAAAAGATGAGTTCAAGAATAAGTAATAGACGTCCAGCCGCCATCTTGGCTCTTTATTACCTCCGCCCAGGAGGGTTCAGCTTGGTGGATTCTGTAATCACTCAGAAACGTTAGAGGGGTGACGCACGGGCCGAGGAAGAATCTATTACATTTTGGGGCAAATGCGTCGACATTCCATCCTAATATAAGTTTATGTACTACTTTTGTCTGAGAGAGACCTGTTCTACCATCCAGTCCTCTCTGGGTATATAAGGAGATTTCTAAATCTATACGTTGTTCACAGGAGGGAAACCACGTAAATCCTTTACACCCTGAGTTTGATTAGATGTTGACAGAATGGACCAAAAGTTAATGACAGATTTTCACAAACATTTCTCTCTGTGATGATTCTTTGCCGGTGGAGGAACAGGACCGGCCAGCCCAGCCACCAGACATGAACATCACTGAGCATGTCTGGGTAGAATGAACGAGGAAGATGGAAGACGAAACCAAAGAATCTGGATGAACTCTGGGAGGCATGTAGGACTGATTTCTCTGCTCCTCCTGATGACTTCAACCATTGTATGAATCCTTGCTGAACCACGTGGATGCAGTCCTTCAAGCTCATGGAAGTCCTACCAGATATTAGACATGGATCTCACAGCACCACCACTTAGTTCACTGATGTTATGCAACATATTTTTGTATTTGAAGTAAATTATTTGTTCAATTTTCACATTACTCTCTGTAGGCAACAAAACTTTTGTCATTAGATGATCAGTGTTTCTTCAGTGAAGCAAATTTATTTTAGTATATTAAACATCATTTTGGAGGGTTCAACCTTTCATATGAGCCATTTCTAACACCAATGGATTAATTAGAAGTCAGGTTATAAACTGTTGTTTCTAGAAAATGGATAAGTGACTTTTGTCAGGGACCGTATGTGATGGAAGGTTGGTCTGCATGTGTTTCTAGTTTAAGCATAATTCATATAGTTGTTTTTTATTATATTCAGTGCAGATGTACAGCAGATAAATGCATCAATAGAAAAAGTTCTATGATTAACTAATTCCACAAGCAGCATTTTAATATCGTCCACTTCACATAAGAGTTTCAATTAGGGCAGTACAACAAAGAGGGTTTGTTTCTAGTTTGAGCAACATGATTAGTAACTCCAGTCATTAGATGAAGTACCAAGTACAATCTGACCCTCAGGGCAGGAGGAGTAAGTATGGAACATTTGGGTAGAAAGCAGCTCTGCACAAACTGAAGGAGGTTTCAGTAAAGAATCAAACAAGCTGAGTTCATTCAGAAAAAAAAACTTGTCACGTTTATTGAGTTCTCTGGACAGAAGCAACAAACATTTGGCACAGAGACGGACATGATTCAACCAACAACAACCCGAATTACAGATGACAGAACTCAGAAGAGAGAAGAACTGCAGCACATCCCAGCGTTCAAATAAAGAACAACAGAGTAAATACAGGATGACGGGACGGTCAAACAGCTGGATGAAACACTGCAGGGACAATCGAAGCAGGGTCCGATGTCAGCTCCACGTAGAGTATCAGAGATAGAAAGGCCGTGCTACAAGCAGCGACACGATCCTGTACTGGTCAGTTAGTGCAGTCACTGCCCTGCAATAATGAGACAATACAGAGCAAGACGAGTCCTGCAGTCTGCGGCAGCAGCTTAACATCTCCTCATCCTCATAGCAGGTGTGAAGACATCAACACCTCGGTTCAGACTGAGTTTAAGACCACAGCAAACTGCAGGCAACAGAGTCCTGACAAACTCACTTCTGACATGTGAGCTTGTCGTGTTCTCTCTGCCCGTTGTGTCTTCCATGTCCAGTGTCCAAGATAACAAACCTCCCCGTCTTTAAATCCTATATTACATTTACTTCTTATATTTCTGGTTTATTAGTGTGAATCAAACTCACTGCCACCTTCCAGCCCACAAACGGGAGCAACTCGAGCTGGAACACAAGATGTTAAACTGCTGCAGCAACGTCCGTCCGATGGGACAAGCTGAAGCTGACGGGGAGACGGACGGATTCTTTGGCAAAACGAGAGAAACGACAGAATGAAAATTATCACAGAAACATCTTTTTTTTGTCAGCGTGTACACGGCCTGCTGGTGCAATAATAAAGCCTGATGATTGGCCAACACACACACACACACACACACACACACACACACACACACACACGGACAGACAGACACACACACACACCTACAGTATGTAAGGCAGCTATAGACAGATACACACTGTATAAATGTTCACTATGCTCTTTCTTTACACACTTTGGTCAATCAAAATAAACTATTCTGTAGATTTTATGTATTTGCAGCTTTAAAAATACATTTGTATAATTGGTATGAGCAGCCTTGACGGAGTGTACAGGTGTGTACAGGTGTGTACAGGTGTGTACAGGTGTGAGAATGTGGTTTGAAAGAAAAACACTTCCTGCTGTGTAGGAACATGCGAGTGTTGTTGACCACGGCGCTACGTGACAACGGGGCTGTGCGAAAACCTACAACACCCAGAATGCACTGGGCTGCCATGACACTGACATCATCAAACTGAAGTGTATCACCTGCCAGCTGTCAACGCCTTTACTTTAACAATAATCCATTTCAAGTTTTCAGGACACAACTAGGATTGGATGGACATGCAGGTGACCTCTGACCCCTGCTGCCAGGTCACTTGAAGATGACGTCAGTTATGAGGAGGGTAAAACACTTAATATCTCCTAATATCTCTGAGCGATCATCAGAACTTTGATCTGCTGGCCGTTTGGATGTGACACAGCACCAGCTCTATGAAGCCTCAATGGACAGAGATGGTTCCGATACTCAGGTCCATATTTGGACCGAAGAAGTCAAAGTCGTTTAATCCAAATGTTAATGAATCTTCTCAAACCTTTTTTTCTCGACAGGGTTTGTTCCAAACGGGAAACAGGCTGCCTGAAGGGAAACCTCAGAACATCGATCTGCTGTCAGCAAACTGCCTTCAAACTGCCTCCAGAACCTTCACTTATTACCCATGAATCTGTGCGGCAGCTCCCTTAAGAACCTGGAGAAAATAAACAAAGCATTCGTATGTAAATGTGGTTTTTGGGTCTTTTTTTCACTCAGATTTATGAGCTGCCTTCAGCCGACTACCCGACGACACACATGAACCGAAGCCCGATGAGGCAGCAACCTTTGGGCACACACTCACTGTTTCCTACAAGATGATCTCAGTATCTGTGGCTGCATTCCAAACCGCTGATTCACCTGAAGCACGCACTGCTACTGTAGCATGAAGTAAGATAACTAGATACCAAAATACTCTGATTCCTACTGATCAATGCTGCGGATGGTACTCCAAACTGCAGTACTGCAGCCTGGAGTACATACTGCAGTACTGCAGCCTGGAGTACATAATGCAGTACTGCAGCCTGGAGTACATACTGCAGTACTGCATACAACCATCGCGTGTCGTAGGTGTTTCTGTTATCAATGATCAGATCAGCTGTGTCTGTGTGTGTCTGATTAAAGAGGCTTCACTCTGCGACACCATGAACGACTGTTGGAGACGATCGACAGAGTGGAGACATGATCAGCTGATCAGCTGATCGCTTCACGTCAACAAGTCTGATCAGCTTCATGTTGGCAATCCTGAAGCTGCTGAAGCTGACTGTGTGTGTGCGTGTGTGCGTGCGTGTGTGCGTGCGTGTGTGCGTGTGTGCGTGTGTGCGTGCGTGTGTGCGTGTGTGCGTGTGTGTGTGCGTGCTGCAGTGCCCTCTAGTGGTTGGTTGGTGGAGACACGTTCCTGCAGGTGATGGATGCTTTACTGTTGTTGTTAAAGCTGGGTGGGGCCGCGGCTGTGCGGCTCACCGCTGCCAGGCGGGGGCGATGTCACCAGGCTCCTCAGGAACACACGGGGGCTCCTCCTCCTCCCTGTATCGAGGGCGGAGCTGGACGGCGGCAGTGGCGGGGGTGGAAGGGAGCCGGGAGGTCTCAGAGACGACATGAGCGGCTGCATCTCCGCCAACACTTCACCTTCATCATCCTCGTATTCTTCCCCCTCCTCCTTCTTCTCGGTGAAGTGGAAGGAGCCCTGCACCACCTGGGCTCCGAGGGAGGAGCTGCTGCCCGCTGCACCGCCCGTTGGTGTGAAGGAGGCAGTTCGGGCTGCTGCCAGTCTGGAAAGGGCGCTAACCCGGGGATGGACGGGCTCCGCAGGGGCGGGAGGGGAGGAGATGCTCTCCAGGGAGGAAATGCTCTGGTTCCAGGCCTGCTGGAGGTCCACTGGGATGATCTTAGTGGCCTCCACAGACACACAGGGAGGCGGCGAACCCACACTGCCCTTCCATGGCAAATGGCTGTTTCCACTGGTGGGGGAGGCCGAGGCCTCCGATGGACTGTTACACCTGTCCAGAGCTGCTGGAACTAAAGTAGGAAACACAGCAGCAGCACAGAGATCAGTCGGCTTCAAACTAAACTCATCTAAACACACACACACACACACACACACACACACACACACACACACGCACACACGCACACACACACGCTCACACACACACACACACACACACACCCACACACACACACACACACACACACACACACACACACACGCATGCATATTAAA
>CAAKHC010019392.1:0-14664 GCA_901007825.1 Macroramphosus scolopax | reverse complement strand
CTCGATAGTCAAGCCGTGACCGCCACATCAGTCTTGCGAGTGTGTCTGTTTGGATTGAAACGTTCCATCTTGAGTCCATTTCACACATTGCACTGCAAACCTGAACAAATCCAAACATTACCTGCAGGAATTGTACACAAAGAGGCAGATGTTCCGATGTTACACAGACTTTACTCGTCCATCTCCCTCTTGCAAAGTCTATTTAATGCTAGGTTGAACACATGCGTGAATAAAGCGTTTAGTGTTGCAGAGAATCTACGGTGAAATAGGGGGGGTGTACAAAACCTGATGCATGCAAAGAAAGAGGTAATTTACCTGCCTTCTTGTCTGCCCAGGGACGACCAGGCGTCTGAACCAGATATAGAGTTTCCAGCAAGAGTGAGAATAACTTAAAGCCACTGCAGGTTCTTTTATACACCTGGAAACAAAGCACTGACAAGAGCGGTATTCAGCTGCATGCAATCTGCAGTTAACTGCAATGGAGATGCTAATTACTGCTTTTATTTCATCACATTTGGACTGCAGTGACTCTCGTTTTTACCTGATATGGTTCATTTTCCTCCTATTTTAATCTCTTTTGCAATTGCAAGAAATTGTACTTTGCGAGTGACAATTAAGGTTTTTTGTTATTTAGAATATTTTATGTATTTGATTATAATAAAATATGTGATGTAGAGTATTTCAACTAGTCAACTTGTTAATCTGTAAAGCAAACGTAAGGCAGGTTTATTCTGCTGCGTATTGACTGTCCTCCAGTCTGCGGTGTGTGTTTGTGTGGGTAAACATGCTCTTCTGTTGAATCGCACACCAACGTTACGGCACTGGAAAGGTGGCCTCTGGTGCACATTAGGATTTCATGAATTCAGGAAGAGGCAACCACACACAGAAACACACACATGCACAAATACGTATTCACAAATGAAACTCAATTACAAGTAGTTTCTTCTGGACTACTTGTTCATCCACTCAGCTACAGACCCCCACATACATTCTTCCGAGGGATTCATCTGGCATTTAGAGGCATATTGTTCATATCGCTGTCATCACTGATCAATAGAGGCAGGTGAAACTCCTAATCAATATCATGAATAGTCAACATCAGTATTAAAGCTTTGCAGGCAGATATACACATGCTGGATACAGCATCAGTTCAGGGTCGTTAATGATAATATTTAATGTCCTCATCTCCCTGCCTCCTGTTCCCGCTCTATATTTCATTAATATTGTTTGTGTATTTCTCTGTATTTCAATATATTGTGTATTTCAGAAATTTGCATTTTGTCTGACGCCCGGTGCAGCAGGAGGAGCAGCCTCCTGCAAGCTGATTGGTTTCCCCCTGCGGACACAGCGCACACTCAGACAGTGAAAAACAGGCCGCATCCAAGGCTGACCTGTTAAAACCTGCATCATCTCAGTGCGTGCGTGCGTGCGTGCGTGTGCGTGCGTGGCAGAGAGAATATTGGAGGACACGCTGTACTTTAGAATTCACAGAGAAATGACATCTGCCATGTAACATATACTGTATATAGTGAGGTGTAATGATTATCTGATCCGGAGCAGTACAATAACAACCATGGCATTCTGAGATTTATACAGAAAGACGTTGTAGTAGATTAGATCGGACTAGATGAAAAAATATATATATATTTTGCCAGCAAATCATTTCAAACTACAAAAAGAAAGAGAATTCCAGTGGGTGACATTGTGACGTCATGAATTCCTGTCCTGTCTTCTGGTGACATTTTGTGAAAAACAACTCATTAACTCGTGACCGTGTACAAGCGTATACCAGACTGTACCAGTATGTGACTGGTGGTATTCTATAGTGTCAGCGTTTGTGATTTATGTCCGTCCTCTTTTTGAAAACAAATATCAGAAAATCAGTGGTAAAGGGAAACTGCATCATTATTCATCTTCAAAATGTTCGTTCTGCCTCGGCCGCCCGGGTTGCCCTTCTACTAGGAGGCTTTGTGTGTTTGAAAACAATGTGTCCTTGATTTCAAACCGGGGGAGACAAAAGCAGCTCATCATCACTCACTTGACGCTATCGTCACTTTTTTTTGTTTTGTTTTTTACGTCTGAAAAGAGAAAGATTTTATCAGCTGTCCCCTGAATTAAACTTAAAGGGCCCATATTATGAAAAAAAATACTTTTGCTCGGATTTGGGGTGTTATCTTGTGTCTCTGGTGCCTCCACAAGCATACAAACTGAAATTTTGTTTTTGAGTTTTTCTGAATGTATCCTGCCTTCAGTCTCCGAGCGAGCTGTTCAAAATCGGCAGGGTTCAGTGACGTTGGGCCCAAACATTTGCATATTCCCACCCTCCCATCAGAGCGTGAAGTGACCAAGTCTCCACCCAGCAGGTGCAGCAGTCACCTCTCGAATATCCGCCATTTTTTTTTCGATTCGGAATACCCGTCAGGAGTCATCATGTCGAAGCGCTATCGAAAGTGTTCTGTTGTTGGCTGTAAAAATGAGCACAAATCACTTCATCTTGTCCCAGCCGCAGAGGACAGAAGAGCAGCATGGCTTGAATTCATTTTTGAAGGCAACGTCCCTGCTGAAGTTAGCAACAAAGTGTTGGTGTGTGCTAACCGCTTCAAGACGGACTGTTTCTCCAACTTTGGTCGTACAAGGCAGGATTAACCTGGATACTTCATCTAAACGAGGGCGCACTTCCAACTTTGCGTGGAATACCTACAGACGAGGGACATGTAAGTATACAATTTCTCGTACATTAGCGTGAACTCGTGTGTGTTGTAGCAGTGTTTTGTCATTGAGAAGGAGGTGGCTAACCGCTAGCGCTAGCTTGTAGTTAGTTTGCTGTCAGCGTCCTGCTGAATTCTCTGTGACTCAGGTTCTTCAGGAGCCTCCTCTCCTTCAGGATCCGATTCTGGTTCGAACATGTACGGTTGTACAACTGCAGCCATGTCTGTAACTTTCACACGTAGTTCTATCTAGGTTCTAGCACGTTAGTTTATGGGCCTTTTAAGTGTCAGATGAAAATGCAGTTTGAGTGTTTATAATCTGCCCGGCTTGTGTCACCACCAGAATCCTTTAGAAGGGGCTTTAGATATGGACTTGATCGTTGTGTGTGTGTTTTAATCCTTAAAACAACACAATCAGGCTGACTGCTCTGTTCTTCCATTGCGCTAGTTAGTTTGGTATAATCGGCATGATGAGGGAAGCTGAGATGATTGTATATGATGTGCTCTTGGCAAATCGTTAACTAGGTACTTATTGCACGCTAGCTTACCATTGTAGGCCCAATTAAAGGTCTGGTTTGTACGACTTGCAGGCTTATAAAAACTATTGACACTAATGCCTTGCACATGTGCCTTTATGTTTTGGGTAGTCTTGCAGTGGCCTGTTCAGGGTGAGTCCTAAAACATGAATGGTGCAACGTTAGTTCACGCAGTACAGGGGCTCAGGTTCTAGTTATTACCTCCAGTTCCACATTCAATTGGCTCTGCTGATTTCCCTCCATGCACCCTATTGGCAATTGTCATTGAAACAAAGGTGCCTTTGTTTGTTTGCTTCTATCTCACTATGGTCCTCGTGTCATATATACAGGCAGGCACTGAGAGATAACTGGCTCGGCCAGTCGATGCAAGTTTGCGCCGGCGGCATGGAAAAATACAAGAAAGCAAGCTTCTTGCTCAAAAAACTTTTCTGTCTCCAACTCAAATCTGTAAACAACTCTCATAGTTACATTTCAGCTGCCCTATGAAACAGCACAAGACCTTCAGCAGGGATGCTGGGGAGTAGTGATGGCAGTGACCAGGAGCCTTCAGGCTTGGAACAGTATTACTGTTACAGAACCCCCATGTTCTCAGCCAGCCTCCTGTCTCTGAACAAGTACTCGGCTCCGCAGGCCAGTCATTTTCTGCGGTGGGGTTGTGTCGATATTGACCTCCCACAGGTACATGACTCTCCTTTCATCATTTCCTCTCTCTGCCCTGCAGAAGCAAAGCATAGGTGGAACACTTCATAACCGCGCCGAGATTCATAACCTCCCTGCTGTCAGTCAGATTGTACGTGTATCCTGTATGAAGCATGTGAGAGAGATTACCAAAGTAATGTATTTAAAGGTTGCAAAAGTTAATTACTTATATGTAAATTGTGCAGCAGGTCTACATCGTTTTTTTGGACTATTCACCTATGGTATATAATACATTTTTCGGCATCGCAGGCATGCAGCTTGTTGTGTCTCTATTGTGTTTAATTCATAGAGTTATTCCTTTTTCCTCAAAGACGCGAGTTGGTTATTTATATAGATCCAGTGCCAGACTGTTGTAGGAAGAAAAAACAAGGCAGGGAGCAAAGAAATGTCATGTTACAGAAAATTCTGCAAAGCGTTTAAGCTGCACATGCGACGTCCTTGTGTTTTTTAAAGGTCGACACTTTTGTCAAGAGGTCACTCCTCTTATTTTACTGTTTGACCTCGGTTATATTCGCTTTGTATAATGTCCAGTAAAGCCAACGCCTCGCTCATCCCTCCAGATCGCGTCTTATACTGAGGAACGCTTTAGCATCTGTGAGCGATGCAGAAAGGGCGCCTTGTGCGTCAGTACCCGTCGAAGAGGATCCTGACAAAGCATCTGTATTTGACGGCCTTGGATGAGAGCTCAACAAGCATACATGAGACTTTGACACTCACTCTGCAGCTTCTAATTATAACGTGTGCTGCAACTGCTCAGCATCCATATATATATTCCTGTATATCTTCCCTTGTCTAAATCTAATAATGTGAGGAGCCAACGCAGCACATTTGCACACCGTGCATGTTTTTGTGCAATATAACAGATCTGTTGATCTGTGCTGCAAATTGCAAATATATGCTGATGCATGTGTTCCCTCACAAATATGCCGTTTGTTCACTCTTTTCATTTTAATCAGCAGTTATGAGCTATTACAGGCACCTCATATGTATTTTTAGGCTAATGAGTGCTTGCAGATGTGCAGAATCTCCTGGTCCTGTTCTTATGAATGGACATCATAGGTACAACATCCCTCTCAGAGACCTGTTAGTTGTTATTTCCTTCATATATAATCCCTCCCAGACGGCTTAATTTCTCCGTTATGATGCCTATAAAAAAAAACAATAACTACACGGATAATATCCAAACTCTTTGCCCTTCGAATGAGGTTTACAGCAGCTCCTTTTGATAAGAGGAGAGCAGAATGAGCGAGCCGAGCTCTACATTGACTCAAAGAGGAGAGCAATGACAGCAGAAAGATGCTTCAGAGGCGATATGGTGTTTAAAAGGCAAGCATCAAAAGAAGTGGAGGGGGGCAAAAAAAGTTCTCAGAGATGCTGAGATAAGTGGAATTTCCACTTTTGAGTTAGTAAATCAAGGTGACAGATCGAAATTTTAATATTTATGAAGGTGACACAGAATATCATTTAACTAAGCCCTTTGCAAAGATAAAAAGAGCAAATCATCCTCAATCATCTTCCCACTGTTTCTGACAACTCAACCAAATCTGTTCTTTTTACGTCTTCACCCACCCTTGACATATGACAACATGTTCTCACTCCTCTGGAGGTAAGACACCTCCCAGAAAGAAATCAGCCTTCAAAGATGATGATGTCATTATGATGGACCTCAAAAGATCAATGGATTAAAACACCCGGTTGGGGTTAGGAAAACACCGTGGCTTGAGTTTAAGTCCTTTAAAGTTACTTTTCATTGCTATGGTTACGCTGATGATCACATGCTGATGGTGAAGAGAGTTTTAACTTGCATGTGCAAATGTGGAACTTTTCAGCTCTGGTCATAATTGCTCCGCTCGCTGAATGACATCATCTCTACTGAACGAGTGCTCCGATCAATGTGCCCGCTGCAGGTGAAGGGACCCGAACGTTAGGTGATATGATCAGGCGTGTTCAATAAATAGCCGTGACTGATTGGGAAGTGAGAGCAGGTGTTGCAGGCTTGCTCCTGAACTCCAGATGTTAATAACACCATATATAAACTGCCCTAAATAACCTCTGAAAGCTTAAAATTAAAGATGAAAAATGGCACACTTGAGGGAGAGAAACACAAAGCATGGTCTCATGGTTTATAGGATTAATTGACCCCCCCACTGTGCGTTTGATCATCTCTAATTTTCAGAAAACCCATCATTTTGCTTTGGGCTCCAGAGAGACATCATAGTAAAATCCCCCACTGAGCTTGTAGAAGGTTCAGCTTCCTGCTATTTTAAACAGCTAAATAGTGGATAATAGCTGCGTGACCTAGCGTGTTCTGATTATTGATTATCTCACCTATCAATGTTACTTTTCTCCCATAAAATCGCCTAATCATAAAAAATGTTTTCTTGGGTGTGAGCCAAGAATTTGTTGGTGCAACAAATCGGATGCACACATGCATTGTTCAGTTAGCCTGTTACAGTGTGGGTAGCAGGTGCAAGTCAACACTGTCTGCCTTCCCTCCCTGCTGCCTGTAACAAAGCTGCTGCCATGATTTAGAGTTTCTGTTTTCCCCGTGTCCTCCCACTCTCCTTCTGTCTCCTTGTGTCTCCTTGTGTCTCTTCCTCCCTTGCTTGTCTTCGGTGTTCTTTGTGCGGGCGTGTCCCTCCTTCCCACTCTTGTGCCCGCGCACCTGATTCTCACCCTGCGATCAGGATCGCCTGCCACCAACAAAGCCCCACAGTATTTTGTCTACTTCTGTATTTTCTCTCTGCAAGGTTTTTCAGGCCAGTTTTCTATAAAGCTCCAGTAACCTCTGCCCACGCCACCTCCAGCTGCATCCCCTCAGTCATTGCCATCAACACTTATTAACAATAAACCAATTTTCATCCATTTCTCGCCTCTGCATCTTGCAGCTGGGGTCCACCTCGGAAGCAAAATGGAACAGCATCGACCGATAGTTCAAGCTACACATTGTACTTCTGCTTTCCTTGTAAGCCCGCTAGTGACAGAGCTGAAGGTGGCGGCTTATCTTTTTTTCTTGTCATTTCGAATGCAACAGTTCGGCCACTGGCACTATCTTGCTCAGCATCGTTTGAGCTTCATTGTTTCTTTTATTGCTTCCTTATTTATCCCTTTTAAAGGGAGTGGATTTAATTGAGGCAATTATCACAACACCGTAAAGATCACCTCTCACCAAGTGCGCCATTGAAAAGAATCGAGCGTGCACACACGGATACGCACACATCGACGCTGCATTGAACTACCTACCGGCACACATAAATACATACGCGGCCTTGGAAGGCAAACCGCCAGCTGTATCCTGGTTGTTACACATTGATTATAGCAAAAGGGAATACCACAGCCCTATTCTTGCCTTTCTGCCGCAGACAGCCACGTTTTATGAAAAGACTTGACGACAGCCCATGCATCTCATTCTGGTTGTAAAATGCATCAGTCCGACTCTGAAAAAAACCTTCAGGCCCTCACTCTTACTAGCCGAGTGTGATATCTCATGTGGCCTTTTAAAGCTGCCTCAGGGAGGCCGGTCTTCCAAAAATTATAGGCCGAATAAGGAAGAAATGACAGCCAACTCTGATAAGTCTTTTCCTCTTCTCGTCATATTCAGCTTCTCCTATTACATTTGTTCCGTCTCCTTACCCTGACAGATTCACCACAGGGTCTTCTCCCGTGTGCCGTTGTTCTCTGGTGTTTTTATCAAGCTGCATTTTCTTCCCTAAGTTTCTCCGTGTCAACCAACTTTCCTGCAGTGTGATCCTGCAGCTTTGTTCGGTTTCTTCCTACCAACCTTCTTTCTTATTCGGCTTCACTGCCTGCCTTCCTCATCCAGGGATAACTTGTTACCAGTGCAGAAATGTCTGCAGCTCCTCTCATCGCTGAATTAAATTAAAGCAACGGTGGAAAGAGAGTCGTCTCCCTCATCCTCTTTCTTTTACTCCCCATATTTCACCCCCTTCCCATGCAGTCCCTTCATTCGCCTCCTTACAGCTTCCACCTGCCCTGCTCTTCATCTCTGCCCTCCTCTCCTCCTCTCTTTTATATTCTCCAGAGCTACAGCATGTTATTGGCGGGAGCTGCTCTGATTCCATCTCCCAAATAAATGACTGTGAGGAGATAAAGACGAGGGAAAGGGCTGAGCGATTGTGCGGGTGGAGTGGGGGCTCTTCATTCCTCGTAGATAAGCAGGGGCATTGCATGTGTGTTTCTATGAGTGTGTGCAAGAGGGAAAGAGGCGGAGAAAGGAAAACTCCTGGGGGCACCATAACACGTCACCTTATCAGCCAGGAACACTTGGGCTTCAGTGGAGACCACCCCTCAGCTCGCCTTGATCTGCGGCCGATAGGCCACTCTTGCTTTTAGGCTCTGCAGCTCTCAAACAGCCGAAGGTAATCATGTGTGGAATCATATCACCGTCCACCTGTGAACCCTCTGATATGAAATTGACGCACTTTCAGACTGGAGGAAATGCGTTTTTCTGGCACAGTGGTCTTCCTTTTAAGCAGAAAGAAGCTGAGTTGTACCGCATCGGTCAGTAGCTTTGGACGAATTTGGGATGAGTGAAGAGCACTTTTCTTCAAGAGAATCAGGGGAGCTTCATGTGAATAATGGAACTCTACGCCCCATCTATTCACAAGACACTCTTTCTTTCCTCCTCACACACACACACAACATTCCTACTTCCCTTGCTTTGCTCCAACAGTTTGGTAATTAGAACCAACAGCTGCAATTTGTGACACAGCTAGTCGGCGTGTCACAGCCGAACAGATTCCTCACGCTTCCTTTCACCCTGAAGTCTGCCGCATTTCTTCCTCCGCTTCTTCTTACCGCAACAAATTGGGATTGGTAGCTGGGTTTTTGTTTTCCCATCCCCACCCGTCACCTCCCAGGAGTAAGCCTCCATGAAGTCTAGTGATTTTTTTGTCACATTGCATAAGAGGATTTGCAAGGTGAAACTCTTGGATTGTGTACAAGACCTCACAAATGTGAAAGGTTTATTACCTGTAATGTTTTCTGATTAACATGTGACACAGGGAAACGGCTTAAAGGGCCGTTGTTTGTGGACTTTTGTTCATATTTTCGTCCCTGGATGAACAACATAATGAGCACAATGAGTAAATACAGCGTTAGACGCTGTGTATTCACTGGAGATTTGTCTAAGATGTCACTTTCTAATAATGCAACATTTATAATGGAACTAAAGGCTGTGACTAATTGGTTTTTTTCTTAAGCGATTGTTCATAAATCAGTGATAACCCATTAATAGGAAAGTCTCTCCTGATGTTGTTTCTCTTTTTTCGCTGTCTTTTTAGATAAAGGAGCTTTTTAAGTATCTTAATAATGACCTGAGCTGCATCAACAGAAGGTTTCAATGTCTCCTCTTTAAATGGTTTTGGTTCCGTCCTGGGGGAACAAAGTTGGTCCTTGAAGCTTCTTTTCAATTATCTCAATTATTATACCTTTTAGATCTGGGAAATGAATAATAAAAAAAACAACCAGACTGATATTACGACTCTTAAGACTACATTTTCTGACATGCCAGACATTTCGGATCACCCGACAGTCGTTCAGGAGCCGCTGATCAGCTTCTCGCTCTCTACACTTCACTGCAGATGATGGAGCTGAAATCAGGGTGAGGAGACAGACTTGAATCAGCTTAAATGTGACTTTCGCGGCGCTCCTGATTTCAGACGCCATCGCCCGGACGTACTGCTGGGCCTCTCCGAAAATTAGAGCAGGATTCAGGGGAAATTCCACTGTAAGAAGCCTGACTATGACAAGTACATTTAAAAAGTGATTTATATTTCTTTATCATTATATAAGATATAAACTATGACTCCTTGCTGAGGAGACAACAGATTACCTTTTTCGGCTATTTCGTCCGTACAAGAAAGAAGACCAATCCAGTGATGGAGGTAAATGCTTGTGCGGTCACAATAACGTCTCTAAAAGCAAGTAAAAGCAAAACGGCGTTTCTTACAAAACCCTGCCAACAGTCGTCCGTCACTATCCGTTCAAGCTGTTTTTTCTGCATCCCTTCCTCCTTTGTCTTCTCCCGATGTTCCCGAGATGAGTGCAGTAAAGCCGTGACCTTTACATGACTTTTCTTTGTACAAAAGCAACACACCGTCTCGTGTGTCCGCTGGGACACACGAGAGGGCTCAGTACCGCAGCGTAACCAGGACAATGTATTCCAGTTTATCTCTTTGTTGGAGCACAGGAGGAATGTTAAGTGTGTTCTCCGAGGTAAAAAGGGTAAAATCATCACGTCATCGTTGGACGATGACCGTGGCAGCCAAACTCTGAAGCTTCTATCATGAGCTTTCATTAATGCTTTACGTTCTCTTCATGTCGAAGAGATGACGGCAAACCTTCATCAAACACAACAAAGAGGTATTTTATACTAGGAATACTTTTAGATTTAATATCAGCTGAAACTTTACGCGATGATATAAAGCTGCTTGTGGATGAATTACTCTGCACCCCGACTCTTCTTTCTCCTCTCCCTTTTCGGTTGTTCATTAGACACAGAAAAGTCAATTATCAATTATCTCCAACGGGCTTGCAGAGGAGCGACATCAGCAGAGCGAGTGGCAGACGTTTACAATTATCCAACCGCCGAGATAAGAATTTGATCTCTTACTGTGAGGAGGGGGAGTAGCAGGGTAAGATGAGCCAGCCGGTAAGATGACCCACCACCTGCATCTGGGCAACCGCGCATACATTTTGTCATGTGACCCTAATCTCAATTAGCCATATTCATCTTGCTGTGGTGGGAAAAAAAACAGTGGATGAAGCATATGAGGTGTAATCACATCAGAAGTAATTTATCTCAGTTTATATGAGATGTCTTTATATGATGAAGACCTCCGAGTGTGTAGTTAGCAAAAGCATGTTTGCTAGGATGGTGGCCGGTGGGGCAAAATGAGCCAGAGCCTCGGGGCTACGTTCGACTGGTGGGTGGTTCATCTTTACCCCCCCCTGCATGCGTACATAAAATAAGTAGTATATTCACTGCAAAAGAGGAGCTGGCTTCTGTCCGTTTGCAGAATCACACGAAAACTAAATTTTAAACGAGCTTGGAGAGGAGATGTTGCATGGAAGACCTATTAAACGTGTAAATAATCATTTACACAGAGGCAATTCTGTTTGTCTGAACATAATAGGGAGGTTGCTCAGGGTTTCAATTGATGGCACACATCCTGAAATCTGAATTGGATTGTGATTCCTGTCTCATGTTCCCTCGGCTATACCAGGTAGACATAAGAAGAAAAGAAAGAATAAATACAATTCCAGCTACCAAATCCACAGTGCACTCTGAAGAGAAATCCTCCCCTCTCCTCTTTTGTGTGAACTGAGAATGTGTCCTCCTGTTGACTGTCAAGAAAGATGTGAATCAGCGAGGCGGGAGAGATGAAGGAAAAGTGCCGGAAAAGATGGCTTGATTGCTTTTTTCACCTTGGGCACATCCTGTTCACTCAGACTCATTTGCTGCCTAACGGTTCTTTAGTGGGTGTAAAGCAGCAACACAAATGTCCTATCAAAAGGAATTTGAGTGGCGTGACATGCAGATTAAAAAGCAGCGTGACACAACAGGAAACGATGCACGGCTGGAAAAGCACTGAAAGCAAAGACGGAGCTGCTGCTCATCTAGAGGCACGTCGGTCCGGCGAAGACTGTTAAATTGAAAAAGGTATGTTAGTTTCAGTGGTAGCCAAGTGTATTTGCTCTAATGTCCGCGCGGCAATCACATTAGTATTCATTAGCAAACTCCAATTACTTAAACTGAGTGCGTATTTAGTGGAAGCTGCAAATAAACCCTTTGCCCTGATTGATTTTGGCAAAAAGAAGCTGTGTGCGTGTGCGTGCGTTTGCGTGTGCGTGGTGATGGGATTAATGTATGCAATAATTGGGGTGATAAAGGGTCATTGTTGGATTCTTAATGAGGTTCAGGGGGACAAGGTGCCCTCCCATGAATGGCACACAACGTGAACCGACGGGCTTTTACTTTCACTATCAGGCCACAGAGTTTAAGCAAAACCTTTTATTTTGCTTGTTTTAGGGCAACAAATAACTTTATTTACATTAAAATCCAGCTAAGGAAACAGTATTTATTGGTGTTTGCCTTCTAATTCTGCCCCCGACCAGCAGACCTACAGCTACGGCAAACACCCAACTGTCAGTGGCACAGTGGGTGTTGAAGGAAAAGTAATGAATCAGGTTTAGAAAGCCACTTTCTCCTGTCCCTCCTTGGATACGGAGGGACAGATGTACTGTGGCCCTGAGGTGACGACATCTGACAGACCAAAAAAAACATTCAGGATACACAGAAACTGATGTATTAAGTGGGAGAAGAAAATAATCTTCCATCAGCTGCAATTTACAGCCTGTAAACACCTGCGACCTCGGTGACCTCTCGACTGCCACCTTGTTTGTGCTCGTCTGGGCCTTGTGTGCAATATGCAACTTTATCTTCATGTGCTGGAAGTCAACATTATAGTCCATGCAAATGTTCTTTGTCTATTTCTCTATTGTGTCTCTATCTCATACCAACACATATCATCGCCGGTAAGTCTCCCCTGTCGCCTCTCTTCTCTCTGCCTGTCATTTCCGCCTGTCCTACACTGAAAATGATAGACAGGCAATCTATATGGAAATTGCACACAAGTGTACCAACACAGTGCTCAGGCTGCATGGACATCCCTGGTGTTAATCTGGGGTTCCCCCCCACAACAATATAATCAGGGGATTGTTGGTGCTGTGGGTTTTGCATTGAGTGATGCAAACAATCATCAATACAATCGTATACAAATGTATCTGCTCGTCAGGTAGGAAGCTCGTCCATGCATCTCCTCCTGCAACCAAATGGCAGTCACAACATTTTCTTTCACCTTGTTGGTCACAATAATCCCGCCACCATATGCAGCTCTTGGTTCTAGACCAGCAACGTGTTGGAGCAATTCTGGGACACAGTTTTTCTGGCCGAGAGATCTGGACCTGGTTCCATATACGGCACCGACGCTGAAATATTTCCCAGACTGCATTGGTGGTAGACAGATTAAACACATGATTTGGAACATATTCATAATGTGTCTCAAAAAAAATAAGCAATGCAAAATTAATCCAGGAGACTCGCAGCATTTCTGCAGTGTCACCAGGAAATTAGCATGATAAAGAGTTCTTCTCTCTACTTACAGTACATAACTCCCTCCCTCCCTCCCACTGACTTTGTACACAGAGGACTTTATTACTCTCACCTCCAAAATAAAGCTTCTCAATATTGGTTTTGCGAGAAAGAAAATGAGAAGTTCGGGGGAGGCTGAGGCTGAAAGAGCAGCAGAGAGGATTAGAAAATGAGGTGGGTTATGGCGAGGAAGGAAACAGAGGGGGAGAGACAGACAGACGACTGGTTGGAGTCCACTCATCCTTGACACATTCAATATGTTGCTATGGGTACACACTGTTCAGTGCCAAGTTTCTCCTCTGAAACCCACCGTGCTGCCTGCGGTGCAGCCTGCCTCCTTTACACAGTGTTTTCGAAAGGTCAGAGCAGACCAGACCAGTGTTGCTTGACCAAGCAGATAAGTACGACGACGCAGGTAACAGGTCCCCAGGTGACTTTCTGAATCAAAAGTGCAGATGAAAGCCAAACAGTGCTTGAAATCTCCAACCGATAAAGACGCACTAAGTGCTTAGTCCTTCCTTCCCCTTTTCTATTTGACTCCTAATTCCAAACGCTGAATAACTGCTCACGTCTAAGATTGGTTTCTTTAATTTTAAATGGACCCGGTGTTGCCCTCCCTTTCTTCTGAGGAGAGAAGATGTCTGGAAAAAGGCGGATCTCATGACACTTTTTGGCTTCGGCAGTAAGTAAAGGCTAAAATGTATTTATATTCACTTGTGGCCTGTGTTGGTGCCATAGCAACGGTTCTGTCCGGAAAAGAAAATAACACATAACACGTGGTTACACATTTAACAAACTTAATTTCCTCATGCTTTTTCTCAGTCTGTCAATAATTTCTTTCTTTCTAGTTTAATCTGATCTCTCTCTCGCTCTCTCTCATGGAATCTCGCTCTTCTCGTATATGAAAATAACACACACGTGTGTGCTCAGTGTCTTAAGCTGGACCTCTTCTCAAACAGCCCGTATTTTCCTTCACACCAGTGACTGGATAAGCAAAACTCTCCTGGTCTGTTCTGTCTTTTAGGGACAGCCACAGGGAGACAACAATTTCTTTGTTGCTGCAGTAATGAGGACCTTGTTTGGGTTCTTACAGGCATCCCCGTCTTTAAAGTTAGCCGCCCAGGGTCGTCTCTCTCTGTGAGTCCTAATGGACACCAGCCGTCCACTGTGGGCTGCTGTCAAATGGTCCCACAGCCCAGTTATTTATGTAGGTGGAACTTTTAAGGACCATGGTTTGGGGGAATACTAATGAAGCTGCTCCTTGCTATCCTTCGTAGATATGACATTTAGATTTAGTGTACTGAATGGGTTGCTTGTCTCAATCAAGAAAATTTAAGCAAACAAATAAAACATAAGAAAAACGAAGTGATGTTCCAGCTGGAGATTCTCACAGCTGCTGGAGTCGTCCGCTCTCCTGCTCCTTTAACATTGTATTAATCTAGATTACAACCTTTACTATCTTTCTCTTATTAAGTGGTAAAGCTCTGCTGCCTATAATAATCGAACGAGGAACTGCTCCCAAAAAAGATCTTAAGCTCCCACTATG